>JAIUSX010000570.1:0-27127 GCA_026573805.1 Hesperophylax magnus
CTACATTGACGTCCATGGTATGTTTAGGTTTTGGGTCGCATGTGTTGACTGTAAATTTGGCGCAACACATGTTACATTCAAATAGTATTTTGGACATTAGACCAACTCTTTGCTCAGATTTAAGAATAAGATTTCGAAATCCGCATCCAAAAGGAGAATGGTCCGATATGGATTGCAGCTGGTTAATAAAAAAGAAAATGTCGACGATGCGTCTTTCTTCTCCTCCTTCGACTGCATCATTTTTATCCAACCTAGAAAAGCAAAATTGATTTATGAAAAACTACAAATAAAAGTGGATATTGATAATGATTTGGATACCAATAAAAGTATTATAAATTTTTGAATGTTTGTATTACTGAAGATTAATTTTTTCGAATGAAGCGGATGTTCTTTCACATAAAGCAGATAGTTTGTATATTAATAATTCATCTCTTTAGAACTTATGTTTTACCGTTAGTAAAATAAAATACATAAATGTTAGTAAAGTAAATCACTATAACATACCAATTGTCAATGCTTTGAGAAAGACCTCTCCGGCCGATGGGTTTCTTGTTTACAATTTTACGTTTTTTGTTGTAGTACACACGTACATCAGATTTACTGTAATAAAAAAAAAGTTAACGGTATATATTTTTTTCACAACACGATAGTTTAATCGAAATTCTGAAATCCATTTTACCTTCCTCCATTATCTATATTCTCCTTAGGTATGTCGTTATATGTATTCTCAACAGGTATGCTTTCCCGTTGTTCGTGGAAGATGGAACAAAATAAAAACATTGATTATAACTACATTTCAAGAACTTTCTAAATAAATGTGAAGGGCGTAAATGATTTTATTGTTACCTCAGTGCTTCAACATCTTTACAAGATGTGGACAAAACGTTCTTCAGTTGAGTATAGTCACATCTGAAATATAATTAAAGAACAAAATGAAATAAATATTTTGTTTTAACTACTTTATTTTAATTTATATTCGTCGACCGGTTTCGGTTGAACTCAACCTTCTTCAGGACAATAAACATTTATATATATCGACGAATATAAATTAAAGTTAAGTGGTTTTTGTATGAGACGATGTATGAATGTGAGTAAGGCAAAGAGTGCGTGCCAAGACCGAGTTGTTTGGCGGTCCGTCCTCTCTGACTACCTCTGCGGGGAAACGGCCTGATGGTTAGTTAGTTAGTTATTTAAAACAGATCGCCTAAAAAATTAGACTATTTTCAAATGGACGAATTCTGGAATAAATAAGTACGTAACTATAAAATAATAGAAAACCTAATTTTTATTGGAAGAAAAACAAAATAATTATTTATTATATATCCAATCAATAATTAACTTCCTCAAATTAAATTCCCTAAAGTTTGAGAACTAGTATGAAGATCTTTATGTTCTTGGATACATTATCGAAAATGCCGGTAGTTTGCCCCACCGTAAAAGTGTCTTATTATTGTACGAAATCATTGGCAGAGATGCAAATCTGACCGGGTCGCTTTCTACATATTCCAGGTACCTACAGTGTTATTATACATATTACTTGCCTCGATCCAGAAAGCTTAGAATTTGTATCAAGCCTTAGTTGGAACGCGTTCTAACATCAGATATACAGTTCTATGATATGAGATGTCAAAGTTTGCAAAGACGATTTATATATTTACCAATTTCTGATTTGAGTTTTTTGTAAAGTTTTTAAGTTTAATATTTTTAAAATGAAAAATATTTAAATAGGACATATAATTACCATTTTAGAACATACCTAAATATGCATATGGAATATTATGCAATTAGCTAGGGCATAATTATTCATTGTACAAGATTCTAACGAATGCAATTCTGTGCTCTGGCAACGTACTTTATAAATATTTTCCATTAAAATATGACGAACTAAAATAATTTGCACAAGATTGAACCTCAAATTCAAAAATTGTTAAATGGATTACGAAAACTTGTCTTTGCAAACTTTCTCTCCTCAGAACATGGAAAAGCGAAGTTAAAACTATATCCAATCAAAATGAACAACTACAAAACGCCTCAGAAACAGACAAATACAATAGGACAAAAAAAAAACAAACGTAATGCTGTTAGAACGTTGTAAATTAAGTGCGGCTTGATTTTAGAATTTCTTCGCGCAATATATACAGTAGCCATACTACGTGACCCGTTCAGAGAGGGGGAGGGGATCTTCAACATACCACGCGTTTGGTCACAATGGGTTAGGTTTATATACTACACGTGGTCACTGAGGGGGGAGGAGTGGGTCACGTAGTATGGGTACATTCCCTACCTACTAACTAAAATATATAGTTTTACATTCAAGGGTCATTTTTGAAGAAAAAATGTAAATTTAAAAAAAACTTACCCGGCAATTTCAGTTTCAGAGGCCTTGGCAATAGATTTATCTCCCAAAGTACGCATTCTGAAAAATAAAACAATACCTGTCACCTTTGTTACACAATATATACATAATTTATTTTTATAATAAATATTACCTACGTAATAGTAAATAATAATATATTCATCAAATCAAAATTTATATTTTTCTTCTTACCTTACAATGTCCACCATGCGTTTTTGTTTCGAACGAAATAGTCTTTTCTTAGAAATACGAGCACTTTTTCGTTTATTTCCCATTTTCGGAATACAATATTATTATTTACGATAAATATTATTTAGTAGAAATCACGAAACGGAGAACAACACGATCGTCCGCGAAGCTCTCTAAGCAGTGACTGAAAGGCAGATAGCGTACGCGCGTGAGGAAGTGAGAGGGGCTGCAATAATCATGCTTAGAATCATAAGACGTAAGCGACTGTTGTGAAAATGTTTAATAAATCACGGCGTATTTCAAAAATAGCAAAAATCACTTTTGGGGTCTATTGAGTAGCATTAAAAGAAGCATTGTGATTTTTTTCATACACATAACTTGTAAAATAACAGAAATAAACGTGTTAATAATATTTTTCGGAGCATACTTTGCGATTTATTTCTATCGAGGGAATTTCAAATAATTACCGTTTCGGCTTTTGGAACAAATAGATACTATCTTAAAGAATAACATATATTTTTTTAAGAGCTTAAAAACTTCAAACTTTTAAGGAAAATATGTCGGAAATTGGATGAAATTCGAATAGTGGGCCCTTAATAGATTCTTCAATATGGTGGGATGGACCAAGTTGGTTGACCAAGGAAGTCAACGCTTGGCCTAAATCATTTTTTTCTTGCATAAACCCTCCTGAACTCAAGAGCAAAAATGTTCTATTATCCACTGAAACTCAGGAATGGGATGTATTCAAGAAATTTTCTTCATTTACGAAATTGAAGAGAGTTACCGCATATGTATTACGGTTTGTAAATAATTACCGAAAGCTCAAAGGAATAAGTTGGGGCAATTTGAGTGTGGCTGAACTGGAATCAGCTTTAAAATGCCTATTACGTGCAGCTCAAGAACAAGTCTTTCAAAAGGAGTTGAAAGAATTGAAAAATCACGGCACAGTAAATAAAAAGAGTAATTTAAAGTCGCTTCACCCCTTCTTATGTGAAGGTCTGATACATGTGGGAGGTAGACTAAATTTAGCTACGCACCTATCGTACCAGCAAAAACATCCCATTATTTTACCTGCAAAACATGAGCTGACGGAATTAATTATTCGCCACTTCCATTATGTAAATTTACACGCAGGACCTCAAGCCCTATTAGCAGAAATACGGTTAAAATTTTGGCCCATATTTGGGAAAAATACTGTCAAAAGGATACTACATAAATATATTGTGTGTTTTAGATGCCGTCCTCGATCCGGTCATCAAATTATGGGTGATCTCCCAATCGAGAGGATCACTCCGAGCCGACCATTTGCAACCACAGGAATCGACTATGCAGGACCGATAGCTATTAAAAGCGGGACACTAAAAAAGGCTTCTATCGTGAAATCGTATTTATGTATCTTTGTTTGCCTTTCCACAAAGGCGGTTCATTTAGAGTTAGTTTCAGATTTGACTAGCGATGCTTTTTTAAATGGTTTAAAAAGATTTATTTACCGTAGAGGGCAGCCTAAAAAGATATTGTCCGACAATGCATCAACATTTAAAGGTGCTTGCAGCAAGCTCAAGGAGCTTTACGCCAGTTTAAAGGAAAACAATGACAAGATTCATAATTACTTAGCAAATAGAAGTATCGAGTGGAAATTTATACCCCCTCGAGCCCCAAATCACGGCGGGTTGTGGGAAGCTGCGGTAAAGTCCGCAAAGTTTCATTTGTATAGAATCACTAACAATTCTACATTAACTTTTGAACTTTTGTACACTCTAATTTGTCAAATTGAGGCTTGTCTGAACTCCCGTCCCCTAACGTCATTGTCCGACGACGTCCATGACTATCAACCACTCACACCTAACCATTTCCTTATAGGCACTGCATCTTCCGTCATACCTGAGAGCGACGTCCAGACGATACCGGCCAACAGGCTAACCGAATTTCAAAATATCAATTCTCTAATTCAATCATTTTGGTCTAGATGGAAACGGGATTACCTGATGGAGTTACAAAAAAGGACTTAATGGCAGATACTCACCCTGGCGCTGATGGCGTAGTTAGAGTGGTCACTCTAAAAACCTCTCAAGGAACTTTCGTCAGGCCCATCACCAAAATATGCTTGATGCCCATGGACTCGGATCCAGAACCTGAAACTGTCCGGCCCAACCTTCCGGACCGCTTGGAAATTCCGGATTCTCCCGAAGTGTAAAAAAAATCTCTCACTCATTAGATGACTTCAGGAACAACTGATACGCTGATGAGTAATACAATTAAGACTCATTTAACTCTATAATCAACCTCCAGATGTCCAGGATTTTTTATGAGTTTTACTGCAACTTCCTGAGAAGCTTTAAAAACATCAACTTGGATGGATCAAGCAGAGGCCAGTGAAAATGAACAATTGTGTTGTTTAGTGATTGTAATTTTTTATTTTCTTGTGCTTGGTCTGTGGATTCAGTATTATTTTGTTATTATTTTTAGTTATTATCTTTAGGAATTTCACAAATCAATTTTTTAATTGATTTCCTCATTGCCGGCCCGGCTGCATGTTCAATTTTGTAATGAAGTTCTTTATTAATTAAATTCTGGATACAGTCACCATCTGTATATTGTTTGAATAGTTAATGATTAGAAATGGTGTGAATCTGTGCTAACATTTTAGAGCTCTACTTTGTCGACAAGCAGTTCCCTTTTTTATCATTGTGTATATGAATCTGTCAATGTTAGTGTTTCTAACCTATAAAGGGATTGTTTTCAGTAGAAAGGTGTTCTTTCCTTCCGAAATTTATTACAGTAAACAGTGTTTATCTGTACATGGGTCGGGGCCCGTTATCAATAAATTGTTATTGTAAACGTAGATATTTAAAAGGCATGCTTTGTGATACGTAATAAAACAGTTAAAAATACGACCAAAGTGTTTCCAATCAAGTTCCAAAACCAGAAAAATATTCCTAACATCCTCTGGTTCTGGCATTTGAGCTTTAATGGCAATATTGTGAAAAACAGCGCATGCATTCACTATCTTCACTGCCATTACTGGGGTATAATGAATCACAAGATGTTATAGAAGATGGCGCTATCTTGCTTTTAAAATCCCGTACCTGCTTTTGCTACTATGTTTAATTACTGCTACAATAGATTATAAGGTGTATTATTGAGAAATCTGGCTCAGAATGTTGTAATTTTTGTCTCATCTGTTTTTAAATGACAATATTAATATATGTATGAGTATATTGCGATTATAATGTCTAATATACAATAAATCATATCTTACACTTCCGTTTGATCACCTCTGCGAGTATCAGAGCCATCATCTCTTTTATGTGTTTGAGATGTTCTGTCTTCTCCCGCTCGACCAGTAGCCTCTCCCGGTTGATCTGTACCTTCTCCCGCTCGACCAGTAGCCTCTCCCGGTTGGTCTGTACCTTCTCCCGCTCGACCAGTAGCCTCTCCCGCTTGATCTGTACCTTCTTCCGCTCGACCATTAGCCTCTCCCGCTTGATCTGTACCTTCTCCCGCTCGACCAGTAGCCTCTCCCGCTTGATCTGTACCTTCTCCCGCTCGATCTATACCTTCTCCCGCTCGATCTGAAGGAATTCATCCATTCTATTTTTGACTGAAAGTGAAAATATTTATGTTATTTTTTTTATAAATATAATTGTTACATACGATTCTTACTCTTTTTCATAGCATAATTCCTATACACCCCAAGATATTTCAGTGTAAGTACTTACATAGTCGTTTAGAAACGTTGTGCGAGGCCTTTCTTCTGATCCAAGCCCTGGAAGCTACCGGAAGCCATGGCAGGCCTCTCTGTGAGCCACGCACCAACAACTCCAGCTGCACACTCGATGTATTACATAACTAACAATGTAAAATAAGTAAATGAACATCACGCAAATGAGGTGACTAATAAAAAACTGACAAAGGCAAAAATATACACTACCTAGTAAATATAATATAATAACATAATGAGTAGCGTCATTAGGTGAAAAGAAATCTACAAATTAATGTCATTTGTACGTATAAAACACTGTTCATTTAAAGCGAATTTGAGGTTATAAAGTCCTTTACTTCTTGGAAAGGTTACGATACCTTACGAAATACATTTACCAACGTAAAAAAATACAGAATAAACATGAAAATTATAAATAATTGTACAACTTACGGTCATTTTTCCTTATTTAGTGATAAATTAATCAATTGTTCAAAATGCGTCAATGGGTAATATTATTAATTCAGTGGAAACGTCAAAATTCAGCGCGCTAATAAATATGCCAATAGAAAATTTTGGCATTTCTGTATAGAGTAATGTGAGATGCAAACGTATCCGACGCCGACGACGCTAAAATAAACCAAACTTTATCCATGTCGTTACAGAGTACTATTTAGTCCGATGTGATAAATTTGGCCAAACAGAAACGTTTTCGTTTGTGAAATTGAAATTTAGCGAGTAAGCCCCCTGTTTAAAAAAAAGGCTACTAATTTTGGAAAAATCGTTAAATCGGTTAAATCACGAAATGCGCCCACTTATATTGTACACAGGTTCCTATTTTTATAATTTTATGATTACCTACTGTTACCAGCTCTGTACCGTTTATGTTAAGTATGTTATGTTTATGTTATGTTTGGTTTATTTATGTTACATTATGTTATGTTTATGATGTTATTGTTAATAAGAAAAATGTTAATTGTATATGGCTAAGATCACCCCTAATGGGTGAAAGCCAAAATAAAGAATAAAAAATAAAAACGATCCTGTACAACTGTCAATTTTAGAAAAATTATTGGACTTAAAAAACGTAAGCGTCGTCGCTCATTTAATTTTGAATAAGGAAAACCATAATTTACTAAAAATAATACGTTTCTACTTTATGGCTACTAGCAGACTTCCCCTAACTTTGGAAACATTTAGAAAAGAACCTTTTCTCATTCATTGGTTCCACCTACACGATCATATTGACATATCAGATCTGGCAAAGGGAGATTTCATTACTTATCCTGATTCCTTCTTGTACATGGATCTGATTGTTCTTACTTTAATTTTTACTATCTGACTTGTACCTGGCGTTCTGGGGGTTAACTTTTGGAGATAGACACATGCCATCGCGGACTGTTTTCCAGACCTTTTTAAGGTATGCAAGTCCGTAGTACATTATTTTGATGTATCTCATAAGGTTTAGCCAGAGTTAGCAATGTAAGCGCCCGAAAATATATATTTTTACGACTTGATTAAAAAACATCGAGTTTTCTCTACTTTCTACAAATATGTGGGACTACTTTGTCCAATCCCACATGTGGCAACACTATTTAAATTAATCCGCTGCTCGACGCACCAGAAGAGCTAGGCGGGCGCGAGAAGAGAAATCTTCAAACATTCTAGTTTCAACCTTCGATCTGACCGCCACTCTCCACTACCTTGTCTACCACCGACTCAGTCTCAGACATTTATTTTCAATCTCCCAAATCCTGAACACCAATTTACGGTTCAGGCAGCCACCGTAAATTACACAAATACACACATCACCGCCACACTGGTGACCCCACACATTGCTGCCAATTGGTGACCCCCGGCATTTCTATTTGGGTGATAATTATATTCAGTGGACACGGTAGGTCGAACGCTGAAACTGGAATCCTGGACAATTGCGTAAGTAACTTCCAATCTCATTTTTAACATTTTAAAGTCCAGTATATTTATTAGAGTCTTATTGTCGAATCATAAAGCACATTTTTTAAAAAACATTATTGTTCCACCAATTCTGATACTTAATTATACCAAATATACCCACTAATCCGAACCAAAAAACTCGTATATTCGAATAGTATAGTGCCAAAAAATCTCAATTTCAGTTAAACACCGCTCCAGCAGCTGCAGACAAGGCATCAGATTCACAGCAGAACGCAACAATTTCTGCAGACCAACTTCAATTTCATCGCAGATCAAGCATCTACCGGATTTACCACGCAGGCAGAACTCCAGTTCCGGACCTCGTAACATCCGCCACAAACCAATGCCAAGTGATCCAAACCAAGTAACGTGAACCATAATTAATCCTACACACAGTGATTTTACAGCTAAATTTCCAAATACGAATATTCTAATATAATTTTTTTAAATTTCGCAAGTGTATAATATTGTTACATGTTCATTAAATTAAGTGACCAGACAATTTGAACTCGTCACAGTACATTTATATTTATTTACATTGTATGCACTCTAGATTAAGGGATTTTTGAATTTTTCGGATACCATTAATCGAACCTTTTTGAATTTTTTTTTTTTTTTTCGAAATCTAAATTTACTCTCGTCATTGCTTTTGTTTCCTTGCTATTTTTACACATACATCTGCCTATATTATACTGCCTATTGCTTGCCGTATTATCAAAACAACAATATGTCATTCGAGGATACCCAGAAGTCGAACGAAATCCACGGTAATAATCCCACAATGGACACAACAATAAACTCTGTCTCGGTTAAACTACCCGCGTGCTGGCGCGACAACATTGCACTTTGGTTCGCACAAGCTGAAAGCCAATTTTCTAACTCAAGAGTAAAGGATGATCTCACCAAGTACAACATTATTGTTGCCGCTTTGGATATGGAGACCCTCAGGACCGTAAGCGACGTCGTTATTAATCCCCCTGCATCAGACAAGTACACTCATCTCAAATTAGCACTCATCGAGAGATTACAAGATTCTGAAGAAAAGCGACTCACTCGTCTTCTAACCGGACTACAGCTCGAGGACAGGAAACCTTCTGGACTGCTTCGACTCATCCATGAACTCGCTGGTCCCGGGCTATCGGAGAGCCCAATCGTACGCGTACTTTGGCTGCAAAGACTCCCGCAACATGTTCAGGCCATACTTACCGCACTACCCGATGACAATCTCTCACAACTAGCATCCGCAGCAGACAAAATCTTGGAAGTTTATCAAAAAACTGAATGTGAAACAATGGACAGAAAACAATGCAACGGCATTCCGAACATGGATTCAAACATAAGTGCTATTTTACAGACTTTACAAGAGCAAATCTCGGCACTCACTCTCGAAGTCAGTCGACTTAAAACGACCCGAAGATATGATCATGGACAGGAAAAAAGCTATTTTGAAAACAGAAATCCCAGCACCCGCCGAGAATGGCGTCAAACATCGACATTGTACCCGAATTCCGCGCACCGACCTCGTTCCAGGTCCCGCGGTAGACCGGTAAACAACAATAATACCACACACGGCTACTGCAAGTATCATGAAAAATTCGGCAACAAATCACATAATTGTATTAAACCATGTACATTTAAGAACAACAAGTCGGGAAACGACAATGGAAAACCGATCTACACCAATCACAAACCGATTACGTTTGCGTTCAGCAAGAAACGACGTCAAGCACATCTCCGGTCATCTCAACACCGTAGCAGATTCACCGACGTCAAGCACATCTCCGGTCATCTCAACACCATAGCAGACACGCTGTCTCGAATAGAAGAGATAACCAGCCCCTCTGCTATTGATTACAGACGTATGAGAAAAGAGCAGAGTCACGACGACGATGGACGAGGACTCCTCCCTCGTCTTGCGGAAAATGATAATTCCCGACACTGTCGAATTATTATGGTGCGATATCTCCACTGGTCGTGTGAGACCTTTTGTTCCTCGAGACATGAGAGAACAAGTAATAGCCAACGTATACAACGTATGCCACCCAGGCGCCTCCGGCACCTCCAACAGCATACGTCAGAGATTCGTCTGGCCCAAGATGGCAAAGGACATCAAAACTTTCGTCAAACAGTGTGTCGCTTGCCAGAAAGCCAAAGTATCACGACACACAACTGCACCCACAGCGACATTTATCCTGCCTGAGGATCGATTCCGAAACGTCCACATCGACTTGGTCGGCCCTCTACCAGCTTGTAATGAGTACAAATACCTCTTAACAATGATTGACAGATACACTCGCTGGCCAGAAGCAATACCATTAAAAGATATGTCCGCAGAGAACGTAGCCACAGCCTTAATGTCACAATGGATAGCTCGACACGGCGTTCCAGAAACAATCACCAAGGACGACAATTTGAATCTTGACTTTTCAGGAGCCTTACTCAAAAATTCGGTATCAAACATAACCGAACCACCGCCTACCACCCACAATCTAATGGAATTATCGAAAGGTGGCACAGGACCCTTAAAGCATCTCTGATGGCACGTAATAACTCGGACTGGTTGGAAAATCTCCCGGTCATCCTACTCGGTTTGAGATCAACAGTCCGTGAAGACATAAAATGCTCACCCGCTGAGATCACGTACGGAAGAACGCTTAGGCTACCATCTGATATCTTCACCACAACCCCCCGCGAAGAACCCGACACCTACGTCGGACGCCTACAAAAAAGGTTTGATGAGATGAAACCCATTCCCGCTAGTAATCACAGCGCTGGAAAATTTTTCATCCACAAGGATTTACCGCACTCATCACACGTTTTCCTACGCACTGATGCCGTAAGGAAACCACTTCAAAACCCCTACGAAGGACCCTACGAAGTCAAAGAACGTGACGATAAAACTTATGTTATCATGGTCAACGGTAAACCAAAAAGAGTCTCAATAGATCGACTGAAACCTGCATTCTTTCAAAGCACAGAAGGAATTCCATCAAGAGTAATCTTCACACAGCCTCCAATAACAAAAACGACAACTCAATCCGGAAGACATGTTCATTTCCCGGACAGATATCAAGCGCAGTAATAATTTGGCAATACCACAATTAAGGCACAGTAATTCGTAAAAAAAAAACTAACCAGAAACCTTATATTGACGTATCCATAAATTTCATAAATTATTTTGTAATTATCGTATCGCAAATGTCAGACAATCTAATAAATTACTGTTACTAACAAAAAAAACAAGCTAAAATTATAATCAATACTACGCTTATCTAAGCATTCAACAACTAAATTCTTCAACGTAAATATTTACAATTGCATGTAGGTACTCTGTCGAAAGTGCATTAACAGAAAAACAACAATAAAACTGTCAAAACAAGCGTATTTTAAATCATTGTAAATACTCATAGTAAACACAGGTAGCTCGGTACCACTCTAGGTGCATTGAGACTAGCGCTCGCCGTTCATCGACAACAATGTCAATACTTTGTATAGTACAATTATGTTTACCTTTATATTATTTATGTTGTTACCTACTTACTACGGCGAATAAAATTCGTACGGCCAAATATTAGTCATGCCACTCATAGGTACACAGTTACTATGCAGCGTCGGCATTGAGCCACTATATATTATTATTATTTTATCATTGTTATTACTTTTCTTTTGCAAACCGAGCGCAATAATAATGCACAGTATGTACTTTATATTATAATTTAACATTAACCTAGTAAATAAAACTGAACTTGTATTTTATAAATTATTCATGACATTATAAAATTTTCTTTTTTGTGAAATTCATATACTGTGACCAAATCAAAAGTGTTCACCAATTATTGTAAATAGATGTTATATTTCTTTGTATCGCGTGGAGACGCTGGTGGGGAGGTATGTGGGACTACATTATTCCATCCCACATGTGGCAACATTATTTAAATTAATCCGCCGCTCGACGCACCAGAAGAGCTAGGCGAGCTTATTTAAGAGCTTTATTCTCACGAATAAATTTACAATTATACGAAACGCGGAGACGGTGGTAGACAAGATAGTGGAGAGTGGCGGTCAGATCGAAGGTTGAAACTAGAATGCTTGAAGATTTCTCTTCTCGCGCCCGCCTAGCTCTTCTGGTGCGTTGAGCGGCGGATTAATTTAAATAGTGTTGCCACATGTGGGATGGAACAAGGTAGTCCCACAGTTGTTTTATGTACATACATTTTCCGGAAGAAATTCTCTAAATGATAGTTTTTTGTATTAAAAAACGGGACAAGCTCCACAAAAACCTACTCAATAATCCGGACACTAAAGCCAAAATATTTTATAAAAAATACAGAAATGTATGTATTAATCTCGTTAAAACCACAAAAGAAAACTAATACAAAGAAAAACTATACAGAGCCAGTAATAATAACAAAAAAATCTGTTATCAAATATTATCAAAGAAATATCTAATACCGATCACCCTGCACAACCACTCAATAAATTAGATATCAACGGCCAGGACATCTCTCTAAACGACCATCCAGACATTGTGACCAATCACATAAACGAATACTTTTGTAATATCACAAATTTTAAATAAGGCATCAACCGATGAAAATGCTCTTGCCGACAAAATCTATCAGTCTACCAGTGAAACAGATAATATTCTCACACTTGACCCAACGAACTGTGCAGAAATTTTACAAACTATCAAACAATTAAAGCCCTCTCATTCATGCAATCATGACAAAACATCCTCAAATATACTAAAAACAGTTGAACCTTTTATAATCCGACCATAAGTACATATCATTAACCTCAGTCTTATTAAAGGCATATTCCCTAACAAACTCAAACTTGCACTAACTCAACCAATCTTTAAGACCGGAACCCCAACTGAAATAACAAACTACAGACCTATTTCTATATTGTCATCACTTTAAAAAATTATTGAAAAAGTAGTAAAAAAAGACTTATAGACTATCTTACAAAATACAATATTCTTTCGTCAAACCAGTATGGCTTCAGAGAAGGGCTAAATACAGATTCAGCTATTCTAGAAATAACATCACATATAACAAAAGCACTTGATAATGGTGATAAATGTTTGGCAATATTTCTAGATTTAGCTAAGGCATTTGACACAGTCTCTCATCAAATCCTTCTGGCTAAGCTCCATAAAATTGGAATAAAGAATACGGCATTTGATTGGTTCAAATCATACCTAATAGATAAAAAGCAATGTGTTAAGTTACCAACACTTACCATCTCATCACATCAGCATCAATTTTGGTGTACCACAGGGCAGTGTACTCGGTCCCACACTTTTCCTCATTTATATTAATGACTTATGTAGATTATCTATTGATGGCAACATAATCACTTTCGCCGATGATACGGCCCTAGTAATAAAAAGTAAAACATGGGAAGAAACATTTCATAGAGCCGATCTAACATTGCAAATTATCAAACAATGGTTGGATAATAATCTACTAACATTAAACATACCCAAAACGAAATATCTAACGCACAGTCTTAACATTCAAGGTCAACCTTCAACCAATCATATTCTAAAAATACACTCTTGTAGAGATATCTCTACTTGTCAATGCAACCCACCGGAACGAGTAGATTCCATTAAATATTTGGGTGTAATAATTGACAATAAACTCCGGTGGGAAGATCATGTAATCAATGTTACAAACCGTATACGGAAATTGGCGTATATCTTCAGATCATTACGAAATATTCTAAATAAAAACACACTAAAGACGGTATACTTTTCCCTTTGTCAATCAATTATATCTTACGGTATAGTAGTCTGGGGTGGATGCTCTAAAACTATATTAGATACATTAACCCTAGAAGCCTTATCTACGCCTGCGAGGCGTACACAAAATCTTAAATTCTATTTCTCTTTCTAACGGTTGAAGTTAGCGCCTCGTGCTTTTTAACCAACCCAGTGGCCGACGGGAGCTCGCCGATGGTACCTGTATCACTAAGGTAAGTCCAGCCATTTTTGAGTTTTTGAGGTATAGTACGCCTGCGAGACGTATGTTTAGGCTTTGTGTAACTTTTAACTAAGATTATGTGTTTTTACTTTCGTTAATTTTTCATCCATTTAATGTTTATTTTGGCATTGTTTCAGATACAAATATGACATCGTCTAATATATTAAACAGTAACGATATTTTGAAAATCTTAGACTAAGAAGATAGTCCTTCACTGGGAGAATCAGCTCCTGAAGACGAAGACAGCCAGTTTGGACGACATTCAAAGCGAAGATGAGAATAACTATGTAACTGAAGAGGCTTTCCCTTTACAAGAATCTGCTCCCACTGAAGAAGCCGACTCAAAATTTCAAAAGCTGACCTAGCATTTGATGCTGCTCATGCTTTGCAATCTCAACTCAGGGCAAAATTATCGTGTTCCTGGAAATATTCTTCGCGGTAAGAATGGACGCGGGATGTTTGGTCAACAAATAAGGGTCAATCATCTCACAGAACTTCTGCTATGAATGAAATCCGCACCTCTCGAGGACCAGCTCAAATTAAAAATTAAATCTAGTGGGCACTATTCGATCAAATAAGCGGGAAATTTACGAAAAATAGAAGAACTCGAGATCTCGACCTCTTGGCAATTCTACATTTTGTTTTGATGGCCCTCTGACACTTCTATACAAACCACCTGCAAATATGGTTTACCTTTTATCTTGTAATGAAAATTAAATAATTAATAATTCAAGTGGCAAACCAGACATGATTCATTTCTAGAACCAAACAAAAGGAGGAGTAGATAAATTTGATCAAATGTGCTCCTCAATGTGGTGCAGTCGCAAAACTAATAGATGGTCAATGACTGTATTCTATGGTATCTTGAACATGGCTTTTGTCAATTCTGCTGTAATTTATGGCCACAAAATAATCAAATAAACCGTCAAACAAAAGAGAATTCATTAAACAACTCAGCACAGATTTAATTATGCCTTGGATGGAGATGAGACTTGAAACTCCGACTTATATAGACAAAAAGACAAAATATAAGCCAAGTTCTCGCAAAACCTACTGATTCAGGTAAAAAACTTCAGGCAGGAGAACCAGAGCCCAAACAAACATAAATACTGAGCTTTTTGCTGCTAAAAAAAATAGAATATCGAAATTAGTGTGCTGTAAGTGCAAAAAGCCAGTATTTTCTGAGCACAAAGTTGATGTCTGTGTAGATTGCTCTTAAATTAAAGCTAGTAATTAAAAGCATGATTACTTTTAATGTTTGCCATATGAATAAGAACTTAATGTTAAAAAAATATAAGTTTATTTAAAAAAAAAACATATGTTCAAGTTGATTTTTAAGAAGATGATTTTTTTGTTTGAATATAAGCACAGTGATTTGATTCGTTGTATTAAATACCTGTGATAGTAGTTTTCATTGATAAAACTGTGTTTTATTATTAGTTTATATACCAACCTTAACTTTCTATCAAAGAAAAGGGCACAAGTAGGTGTATTTTGGCCTACAGGCTGTCATTTACATGTTCACGCCTCTAAGACGTATGTTAAGGCTTTATGTACCTTTAAAATAGATTAGGCTTCTAGGGTTAATTAAAGCTCAAAAATTGATTATACGGACAATCTACAAAGTACACTACATTCACCCCACGAAGGACTTATTTAAGGACTTCAAAGTACTAAATATAAAATCCCTATACATCAAACACTTATCCTCCTACTACAAATTCAAACATACGAAAAAAGCCATTTTTGAATCAACCTATAACACAAGAAATTCCAACCAATCCAAACATACTATTCCAACAACAAGAACCTCAATGGCGCAGTCACAATTTGATTTTCTTGCTCCTAAAATCTTCAACAATTTACCAATAGAAATAAAGTCAATTGCCAAATACGACAGTTTCAGGAAGGCGCTTGGAGATTTTTTGATGATTGAGTGGGATAGTGTCGGTAACCTGCTTCTTGTACTGAGATAGAGGTGTGTATATTGTTTACATGTGTGAGGAATAAGATACATGTATGTAAGTATATGTATGTTGTGTAAATGTATATATATACTTGCATGTGCACGTGTATGTATGTATGTACGTATGTGTACTACTTTATATATTTGTGTATATTTTATGGAAAACTTTGTGAGTTATTGAAAACATTTTTTTACCATTTTTCATTTTTTTTTTTATAATTCTACCAAAATACGTTTACACTAGACTTAAATTCAAACTAATTATTCCTTCATTGGGCACCATGAAACAGGCAGCTGCCTAGTATGGTGTTCTAATGTATCTTCTCAATAAATTTATTAACATTAAATTCTTCAATTTATAATCAAAACACGTCTGTTGTTAAACAAAACAAGAAAATAATTAAATGGCGCAGAATATTTTTTCTTATTTAGATAATGATAACAAAATAGAAAGTAGTACAGTAAATAATTTAGAAGATTGGATAAAAAAACAAAACACAAATTCGTCTGATAATCTAGTTTGTATTCAATTAAATATAAGATCTATACAAAAATATTGGGATGTATTGCATATATATTAACTTAATTGTTTGAAGCATATTGACATTCTGATGCTATGTGAAACATCTGTTCAAACTGAAAGTATGTGTATGTACAATATTCCTGGATATAATGCATATAACTACTGCAGGACTGATAAGTGAGGAGGAGGTATTATATTGTATAAAAGAAACAAATTTGAATTTAGACTGAACAAATTAAAATCAATACATTTTGAAAATATAACAGGAAAGCTCATACTCTAGGAAAAAACTAAAGTCAATATTATAGTAATAATAATAATAATAATAATTGGATAATTTGTAGAGCGCCGTTTTTGTGAAAAATCACCTCAAGGGCGCTGTACAATTTATTTCCTAGGATCTACATTTGTTATTTAGAAAAGATACCAAAACATACTTACCTGGCAAGTCACTTCCGACAAACACACTTATTTAAAAAGTTTATGCTTATAAAAGATAAAGCTGGACGCAGAGGACACTATATCAAAAAACACTGGTCATCGCTTGACCTTAGGTCTGCTATAGTTTTTTTTTTTATTATTTTAATTTTACTGTATTTTAACTGTCTTAAAAAGCCTGCAAATTGTTAGTTGTTATCATTTTTATTTATTTATTTTGAATTATTATTTATTTTATTTTTAATATATATATATATATATTTTTTTTTGCATTTTGTTAATTTAAATTGCCGTCGACTGTGAAAGTGGAGGTTTTCCGAAATTATGGATACGACTGTCTGAAAAGGTGTGTTTTAAGTTTAGACCTAAATTCTGTCGGGTCTGCGATCATTCTCAAATCATGTGGCAGTCCATTCCAGGCTTTAGGTCCTGACACGGCGAAAGCACGCTCACCGAACTTAGTATCTGGTGTGCGCTTTGGTTCTTTCAACCTTCCGATAGCTGATGACGTTGCTGACCTAAGGGTTGACTGTCGGGAATTTGAATCTTCTGGAATACACAATTCTGATAAGTAAGCCGGAGCCATTCCGTTAAGTGACTTAAATACCATCCAGCATACCTTGAACTGGATTCTTTCAGGACATTTGAGCCAGTGTAGATTTTTGAGATGCTCTGAAATGTGGGAGTATTTAGATACTCCGGTGATAAGCCTTGCCGCGGCGTTGAAAACGGATTGTAATTTGTTGATTTGACATTTGGGGAGACTTGCATATATTCCGTTGCAATAATCTAGACGTGAAACAACATAGGAATTGACTAGCAATTTAGTCGCCTCTGTTGGCAGGTTTCTCCGCACTGCTTTAATTTGCCTTAATTGAAAGAACCCCGTGCTTACAGTTCTGTTCACCTGAGTTTTAAGGTAAAAATTAGCGTCCAGATTGACACCCAGTAATTTGATGCACGTTTTTGGAGTGATGTCACTTCCTGAAATGGTTATTGGGGAGTTTTCAATGTTATGCTGACGTCTGCTTGTAGCAGTCCACAGAAACTCAGTCTTTGTGGGATTCAGTTTCAATATATTTGAGGTCATCCAGCGAGTAATTGCTTCTATGCACTCAGTTATTACGAATTTTTAGACTGTTTATTTCTTCTGGTAAGCAGTAAAAATAAACTTGCTGATCATCAGCGTAGCAGTGAGATAGAAGGCCAAATGATTCGATTATTTTAGCGACATCATTTGTGAAGAGGATGAAGAGTAGTGGGCCCAGAACGGACCCCTGGGGTACTCCAGATGAAAGGGTTGCATAATTTGATTGGTTTTTTCCCACTTTTACGGCTTGTAAACGGTTGGCCAGGTACGATGTCAGCCAGGTCTTAACATCACAGTTTAAACCAAATGATTCATCTAATCGTTTAATAAGAAAGACATGGTCAATCGTGTCAAATGCAGCACTCATGTCCAAGACTGAAAGAAGTGCCAGTTTTCCCGACTCAATGGCAGTAGTTATGTCCGACAAAACACGTAGTAACCCGGTTTCTGTGGAGTGGAACCGTCTATATGCAGATTGGTATTTAGTTAATAATTCATTTGAATTTAAGTGACAAATGACCTGTGAGGCAGCAATTTTTTCTAATATTTTTGATATAAAAGGCAGATTTGAAACGGGTCGGTAATTTGAAAGATCTTCAGCGTCCAGTTGCGGTTTTTTTAATAATGGAGTTACGATAGCTGATTTAAGGGATTTTGGAAAGTCACCCGTGCTAAGTGACTTATTGAAGAGATGAACTAAGAAGGGAGCAATTTGATTGCAACACTTTTTCAGTAGCCACGTTGGAATAGGGTCGAGCGAACACTGCTTGTTCGGTGAAGTAAGAATTAATTTCCTTACTTCTTCGAGGGATGTAGGTTTGAAGGCAGAAAGGTTTTCTCTATTGCATTTAGTAAAATACGGTGGTGGAGCGTAGGTTGTTAGGGCTCGTATTGACTCAATTTTGTCAAGAAAAAACTTGGAGAAGATTTCCGGAGCTATGTCGATTGTATTTGGTGCATGGACATCAGCAATGACTGTCTTAACTGAGTTCCAAAGACTACTTGGATTTTGACGCTCTGAAGTGATTCTATTTGTCCAATATTCAGACCTAGATAGCTATCTATAGACCTCCTAATTTCAGTAAATCTTCATTTCTGACGGAATTATCATCATATCTTGAGACAATTAATAGTAAGGAAAATATTATCTTACTTGGAGATATAAATCTAATATATCTATATATTTGCCAAATTTAGAGGCAAGAAAATAACTGCTTGCGTCTGTGCAAATAATATTGCCGATCATGTTATCACTGCTATTAATATTAAATATCATAAACGTCAGGTAGACTTTGCAAATAAGTATATTCAAATCATCTCAAAAAAGGATATTGATAGATATATCAGAGATTATAACTGTAGTAAACTTATAGAGGAGAAGGATTGTATTTCATTATATGAATCCTATAATTTTCGGAAGATGAAAAAAGGTTTTCCCACTGAGTCAGCATGTGGCTCGTCAGACTGCCCTTCAGAGAAGTATAATAGTTGCACTAAAAACATGAAAACGGTTTTTCTCCAATGTGAGTCAGCACGTGTCTGGTCAGAGATCCCCATCGAGAACATTGATAGTTGCACTCGGCAACATATGGGAGCGAAAGTAACTAGAACGTTCGGGAACGTTCTTAGATGCAAATTGAATAGCATGGGAATGTACTAGAGCACACCGTAGGTACTGCCCATCTACCTACCCCCTGGATGATTCTCGATGCATTCGCACCTGATATAACTCAGGCAGTCTACTACATACATATCTTTAACGAGGTAATCAAAGTAAAAAGTAATCCTTGCTGTTACTTGTGTGATATACATAATATTTTTCAAAATTTATTCACAACAGTTTTATCACGGCAACAGAATGAATCTATTACAAAATGTTACTTAGTTTGATTTCAACCCGTTAATTATAAGAAGACCAAATTTGGTCCCAAACATCTATGAATTTGGTTTCCTTATATTAAATCACCGAACACATATTTAACCTTCGCAACACATCTTTCGTACAATAATCTTTGTATATTTTTTACCAAAATTCTACGGAACATATTTTGATGAGCACTTTGGTCTTATGGACGAATGGAATAAAGATATTTTCGGATAACAACTAACGAGGACAGAGGATTAAAAACCAATACTAAACGAGAAGTTATTACAAATACGAGTAGAACTGCCAATAGACCGTCCCTATTAAACTTGGCCTGAAAACATAATCTATAACATTTATTTTGATGAATTAAAAATACGCTTTCATTTGTAAAGTGTCTTTGTTAGCAATTTAAAACTTTTTGGATTCTTATTAATTTCCTTTGATGTTGATCTTTCGGGTGAAAATTTGGGCTAAATTGTGATTTTTTAAAAATCTGATATAAAAATTGAATTTTGAAAATTATGTTGCTTTTTGTAAATAAAAAAATATATAACTTTTATTATTGATTAATCCTGATGGATTCGCTATTATTTTCAAACATGTACATTAAAAACTAAAATATTATAGTTGCATACAACAAAATATTATAAGATGAATATTTGTCTCAAACAATGTTTTAATTAAATAATAATCAATTTACAGAGTATAATCATTTATGTTAACTAAAATAATTCGTAAAATTACTTTTCACTGCTTTTCCTTTTAGAATGTTTTTCTTCTAAAGAAGCAGGTGCTTAAGTTTAAAAGAGTTGTGAGCATCAAGATGAAGAATATATATGTTTGTTATCAATAATGATTCAAGGAAATATGATAATTACAAAAATACATGGAAATAAACAAATTAAATTTATATTTATTAAGAAAAAGAGAATTAATAATAAGGTAAGTAAAATGACATGGTTCACAATGCTACAACTGGGCCACTCGGTCTTCTTCTATTTTATAGTGTTAATTATAATGTTTATGTAATCGAGTTGAAATATGTGCACTTATAAGTTATAAAATTAATTTATTATTTTTGTAAAAAAGGTTTTTCTCCACTGTGAGTTAGCATGTGGCTTGTAAGAGCGTTCTTTCGAGAACATGAATAGTTGCACTCGGAACATGAAAAAGGTTTTTCACCACTGTGAGTCAGCAAGTGGATCGTCAGTTGGCCTTTTAGAGAACATGAATAGTTGCACCGGAACATGAAAAAGGTTTTTCACCACTATGAGGCAGCATGTGGTTCATCAGAGTGCCCCTTTGAGAAAATGCATAGTTGCACTCAGAACATGAAAAAGGTTTTATTCCACTATGAGTTAGCATGTGCCTCGTCAGATTGCCCTTTCCAGAACATGAATAGTTGGACTCGTAACTTGAAAAAGGTTTTTCACCACTGTGAGTCAGCATGTGGATCGTCAGGTTGACCTTTCGAGAACATGAATAGTTGCACTCAGAACATGAAAAAAGGTTTTCCACCACTGTGAGTCAGCATGTGGTTCTTCAGAGTGCCCCTTTGAGAAAATGCATAGTTGCACTCAGAACATGAAAAGGGTTTTTCACCACTGTGAGTCAGCATGTGGATCATCAGAGAGCCCTTTTGAGAACATGAGTATTTGCATTTGGAACATGAAAAAGGTGTTTCTCCACTGTGAGTCAACATGTGTCTCGTCAGATGGCCCCTTTGAGAAAATGAGTATTTGGACTCGGAACATGAAAAAGGTTTATCTCCACTGTAAGTCAGCATGTGGATCGTGAGAAAGCCCTTTCGAGAAAAAGAATAGTTGCACTCAGAACACGAAAAAAGTTTTTCTTCACTGTGAGTCAGCATATGGCGATTCAGAGCGTCCTTTCGAGAACATTAATAGTTTCACTCGGAACATGAAAAAGGTTTTTCTTCACTATGAGTCAGTATGTGTCTCGTCAGATGGCTCTTTTGAGAACATGAATAGTTGCACTCGGAACATGAAAGAGGTTTTTCTCCACTGTGAGTCAGCATGTGTATCGTCAGATGGCCCTTTTGAGAACATGAATAGTTGCACTTAGAACATGAAAAAGGTTTTTCACCACTGTGAGTCAGCATGTGGATCGTCAGTTGGCCCCTTCGAGAACATGAATAGTTGCACTTGGAACATGAAAAAGGTTTTTCTCCACTGTGAGTTAGCATGTGGCTTGTCAAATTGTTCTTTCGAGAACATGAATAGTTGCACTCGGAACATGAAAAAGGTTTTTCGCCACTGTGAGTCAGCATGTGGATCGTCAGTTTGCCTTTTAGAGAACATGTGTAGTTGCACTCGGAACATGAAAAAGGTTTTTCACCACTGTGAGTCAGCATGTGGATCGTCAGTTGGCCTTTTTGAGAACATGAATAGTTGCACTCAGAACATGAAAAAGGTTTTTCACCACTGTGAGTCAGCATGTGGTTCATCAGAGTGCCCCTTAGAGAAAATGCATAGTTGCACTCAGAACATGAAAAAGGTTTTATTCCACTGTGAGTTAGCATGTGCCTCGTCAGATTGCCCTTTCCAGAACATGAATAGTTGCACTCGGAACATGAAAAAGGTTTTTCACCACTGTGAGTCAGCATGTGGATCGTCAGGTTGCCCTTTCGAGAACATGAATAGTTGCACTCAGAACATGAAAAAGGTTTTATTCCACTGTGAGTTAGCATGTGCCTCGTCAGATTGCCCTTTCCAGAACATGAATAGTTGCACTCGGAACATGAAAAAGGTTTTTCACCACTGTGAGTCAGCATGTGGTTCTTCAGAGTGCCCCTTTGAGAAAATGCATAGTTGCACTCAGAACATGAAAAGGGTTTTTCACCACTGTGAGTCAGCATGTGCCTCTCTAGATAGACCTTTCGAGAAAATGAATAGTTGCACTCCGAACATGAAAAATGTTTTTTTCCTGTATGGTTGCATAGGTGCCTATTTAAATTCGACTTATTAGAAAGGGAGAAGATAGAATTAGGACAAAATAATTGTTTTTCCACAGGATGCGTCTTGATATCTGTCGAAAAAAAAATAATACGATTATAAAAGCTTTATTCGACTTAAGAGTGCACTTTCCCTATCAGAATTTGAGAATTGCCTCTACGGCAACTTTTAAACCTTTGTAAGATTGCCTATAGGGTCTCTGTCGTCACTTCAAGAAAAATAATTATATTATTATTATGTCCTGAATTTGAGACATCTATTAACACGACTCCAAACTAAATCTACTTTTACAAATGTGAAATAATATCAACACGTGTCAGCTGCCAACAGCAGAGCTGTGCTGGCACAATACAAAGGAAGTCAAACTGTGGGGTATTTCAGAATCCATAAATTATTTATTTTTTTAATTTTATAATAATATGTAATTTGTAAAAAAATATGATTTTATAAAATCAATATATATAAGTTTATCTATACAGGGTGTCCGGGGGTAAAGTTCAAAAACTTCAGGAGGTTTCAAGGAGGAGAAATTTCATTTTTTTTTTCCTTAAAAAAACATTTTTTCATAGACCAATATACTTTTTTCTGTACAATCAATTAATTTTTTTTATCCGAAAACTAGCTTAAAACGTTAAAATTTCAAAAAATCGTCTTTTTTAATTGTACTATCATGTAGAATCACCTTCCTTGCACATTTAACCCCCGGACATATTGTATAAAAAATATATATGTATTATCTACTTTTGTACATTTATATAAATTATATAGATGTATACGTTTTTTATACTTATCATATTTTGTATTATGAAGATAATTTATACATTTTTAAGCTTTTTTATCAGAGTGTGGGCCATTAGTGTCTCAAGGATTTAAATATAAATCAGAAGACAGTTTTGTAATGATTTATTTATTCATTTAAACAATTCAATAATTATGAGAGTAATATAACATGTATGAATCATAAAATTACATTCCAACATATATTTTTAATGATGTACCTACTCTCACAAAAAAGCTTCTGTATTTTTGTTTGGAGGGTGCTTTATTTATTCACAAAGGTAAGAAATTTTTGTAACTACTATTTTTAATAGTTTAAGTTCATGTGAACTTACAATTTAATTTTGAACTTTATTGGTTATAACATACGATATACTTTTAAATACTCTAAATCTTGTTTGTTTAAATTGTCAAATGTAATTTAATCACAAACATAATACAATGAAGAATTGGTGGTTCTGAGATATACCAATAAATACGGTGAAAGAACCTTAAACTATGTTGTACCCAAAAAATACAATAAACTAAAAACAATCAAAAATAATACCATTTGTATTGCAAGTCAAATATAATAAAAGGAAATTACTATAAGATACAGATATTTATATTGATGCCCTATTGAAGCACTTGTATTTGTAATTAGAATTGACATTGTTAGGAAAAGGAATATCATTATGATATGTTTGTAATACTTCATATACCTACCTATATAATATATGAAACTATTGATGTGACCATTCATTTGTACTTGTTTAGTGTATATCAACAACAATTGCTGCCGCACCGGAGAGGGCTGTATAATTTGTTCTATATGATCGTTTCGACCAACACCCATCCGCGATCACGTCAATCACCGCCACTCCGTCCTGTAGACAACCTTCTTCGATAGCTGCTTGACGCTCTCGTTTCGCTGCGACTTCCATGGCGACTAACGCGCATTTCTCCCATTCTCTTGACACTAATACATTTGTCTTGTGGAAAAATTTTACGGACATCGGGGGTATGTTGACAGTCGTCAAAAACTCGGACAGTTGAGCAAGCCCAATTCCTGCAGGAGTCATCCCCGATACTGCTGCTACATTGACGTCCATGGTATGTTTAGGTTTTGGGTCGCATGTGTTGACTGTAAATTTGGCGCAACACATGTTACATTCAAATAGTATTTTGGACATTAGACCAACTCTTTGCTCAGATTTAAGAATAAGATTTCGAAATCCGCATCCAAAAGGAGAATGGTCCGATATGGATTGCAGCTGGTTAATAAAAAAGAAAATGTCGACGATGCGTCTTTCTTCTCCTCCTTCGACTGCATCATTTTTATCCAACCTAGAAAAGCAAAATTGATTTATGAAAAACTACAAATAAAAGTGGATATTGATAATGATTTGGATACCAATAAAAGTATTATAAATTTTTGAATGTTTGTATTACTGAAGATTAATTTTTTCGAATGAAGCGGATGTTCTTTCACATAAAGCAGATAGTTTGTATATTAATAATTCATCTCTTTAGAACTTATGTTTTACCGTTAGTAAAATAAAATACATAAATGTTAGTAAAGTAAATCACTATAACATACCAATTGTCAATGCTTTGAGAAAGACCTCTCCGGCCGATGGGTTTCTTGTTTACAATTTTACGTTTTTTGTTGTAGTACACACGTACATCAGATTTACTGTAATAAAAAAAAAAAGTTAACGGTATATATTTTTTTCACAACACGATAGTTTAATCGAAATTCTGAAATCCATTTTACCTTCCTCCATTATCTATATTCTCCTTAGGTATGTCGTTATATGTATTCTCAACAGGTATGCTTTCCCGTTGTTCGTGGAAGATGGAACAAAATAAAAACATTGATTATAACTACATTTCAAGAACTTTCTAAATAAATGTGAAGGGCGTAAATGATTTTATTGTTACCTCAGTGCTTCAACATCTTTACAAGATGTGGACAAAACGTTCTTCAGTTGAGTATAGTCACATCTGAAATATAATTAAAGAACAAAATGAAATAAATATTTTGTTTTAACTACTTTATTTTAATTTATATTCGTCGACCGGTTTCGGTTGAACTCAACCTTCTTCAGGACAATAAACATTTATATATATCGACGAATATAAATTAAAGTTAAGTGGTTTTTGTATGAGACGATGTATGAATGTGAGTAAGGCAAAGAGTGCGTGCCAAGACCGAGTTGTTTGGCGGTCCGTCCTCTCTGACTACCTCTGCGGGGAAACGGCCTGATGGTTAGTTAGTTAGTTATTTAAAACAGATCGCCTAAAAAATTAGACTATTTTCAAATGGACGAATTCTGGAATAAATAAGTACGTAACTATAAAATAATAGAAAACCTAATTTTTATTGGAAGAAAAACAAAATAATTATTTATTATATATCCAATCAATAATTAACTTCCTCAAATTAAATTCCCTAAAGTTTGAGAACTAGTATGAAGATCTTTATGTTCTTGGATACATTATCGAAAATGCCGGTAGTTTGCCCCACCGTAAAAGTGTCTTATTATTGTACGAAATCATTGGCAGAGATGCAAATCTGACCGGGTCGCTTTCTACATATTCCAGGTACCTACAGTGTTATTATACATATTACTTGCCTCGATCCAGAAAGCTTAGAATTTGTATCAAGCCTTAGTTGGAACGCGTTCTAACATCAGATATACAGTTCTATGATATGAGATGTCAAAGTTTGCAAAGACGATTTATATATTTACCAATTTCTGATTTGAGTTTTTTGTAAAGTTTTTAAGTTTAATATTTTTAAAATGAAAAATATTTAAATAGGACATATAATTACCATTTTAGAACATACCTAAATATGCATATGGAATATTATGCAATTAGCTAGGGCATAATTATTCATTGTACAAGATTCTAACGAATGCAATTCTGTGCTCTGGCAACGTACTTTATAAATATTTTCCATTAAAATATGACGAACTAAAATAATTTGCACAAGATTGAACCTCAAATTCAAAAATTGTTAAATGGATTACGAAAACTTGTCTTTGCAAACTTTCTCTCCTCAGAACATGGAAAAGCGAAGTTAAAACTATATCCAATCAAAATGAACAACTACAAAACGCCTCAGAAACAGACAAATACAATAGGACAAAAAAAAAACAAACGTAATGCTGTTAGAACGTTGTAAATTAAGTGCGGCTTGATTTTAGAATTTCTTCGCGCAATATATACAGTAGCCATACTACGTGACCCGTTCAGAGAGGGGGAGGGGATCTTCAACATACCACGCGTTTGGTCACAATGGGTTAGGTTTAT
>JAIUSX010000571.1:0-26692 GCA_026573805.1 Hesperophylax magnus
ACCCTTACCCCTTTCCTTTCGGTTGCGCAAGCTTTCTGGATTCTCTTATAAGCCAAGGCTCTGATATGTTTTCGTTCATCGAACAGCATAGCTATCAAACATGCTCTGGGTGAGCCATGAAAGCATTTCTCTGTAACGTTGCATGGACGACTTTTCTTAGCTCATCTTCCAAGTAATTGCTGAAAAGAAACATTTAAAAAAATGAATGGAATTTTTTGTTGTTTGTTTTTGGGGTGTTATGCCGTGTTGCGCTAACTCCTTCTTTAGCCGACGTTTCGGACATCGTTGTAGTGTCCATCATCAGGGCAGATCCGGTAGATCCGAAGATGTGTCGAAGATGATCCGAAGAACATCTTCGGATCTACCGGATCTGCCCTGATGATGGACACTGCAACGATGTCCGAAACGTCGGCTAAAAAAGGAGTTAGCGCAACACGGCATAACACCCCAAAAACAAACAACAAAAATGCTTTTGGCCGTGAAAATCTAAAAACTTACCTAACAAAATGAATGGAAGCTTGCGGGATTTGGGGATTGCACTTAATTGAGAACCATGATGGTATGTAGACCTTCATTATGAACTCTGCAAGCTTTCTTAGCTGAGGGGTCGGATCATCGGTGGCAACATACAAACGAAGGACTCGATTTGCCAGAGTAAGCCACCTGGCGTGCGAGATGTTGCTGGGGTTTCGTTTGACCAACTCTTCTTTATGGAAAGTAATCAGCAACATTTTATACTTAGTTAATATACTACATTTTATGACATATTAAAACCTTTTATACTATTGTAATAAACAACAGTAATAGCAAATAACATTAGTTTCTTTCAACACCTTTCTCATACAATTTACACCGTCCAACTATCTTTTTTCAGGTAAAAAACATATTATATATATATATATATATATATATATATATATATATATATATATAGTATATATGTCGTATATATTTTTAATATATGAATTATGTATATATATATTGTATCATTTTATGCCTTCTATAAGAAAAGTACAATTAATTCCGGTGGCTTAAACTTAAAAAAAACATGGTTCATATATGTACACAAAATTACAAAATTTCATCAAAATTAACAAACTTTAGGGCTTGTGCGGGAGACCTAAAATCCATTTTTTATTTAAAAAAATCGTTCCTTACTTATTTTTATGCCCTAATATTACTGTTTTTTAACTTGGAATAAACACAAAAGTTACGATTTAATTTTTTTAAATTTTAAAAAAATTTGATATTTTTTGAAAAAAATTAAAACTTTAGGCCTTGTGCGGGAGACCTAAACATTTTTTTAAAAATCCAAAATTTTTTGTGGTAAGTTGTGGTATCTAGTAGCAACTTTTTTTCAACTTGGAATTTGAAAACTAAAAAAAAGTTAAAAATCGATACACCCTAATATATATGTATATATTTGTGAAACCAAAAGGAAAAATATACAAATCAAGTATATAATATACACAAATCCTACAATAATATATTGAACAAAGTGTGTATGTATTGTAAAAGTAAAAAAAAATGGACTGGAATAAATAGATATTAAAACATGTTGTTAATTGTTAAAATTTTAATAGTTCAATGCTGTACCTAACTACTTCCTGACTTTGTTTTTAAAACATCTCGCCTTTACTGAGTTTCATTTGATAGAGGCTTCGACCAAGTACCTTTATCTATATCGATGGACAGAGATTATGAAAACGACAAATTCTCAACGACAACCGAAATTTATGTTACTACATTTGATTTATTACTGCTTACGCGTGTGCTAAAATTATCATCTGGAACTTGGAACCTAATACTACATCCGTTACGGCCTCGCATTAGCCGTAGCCCAATCAGCTGAAACACGACAAGACACGAATGGATTTCGTTGAACTTCGCCAAAATGTAAACTGCACAACTCGCGACTCGGGTGCGATGGGTGACGGGATTGACTCCGTGTTCTCGTGTGGGTCCGAGTTCTTGTGCGGGTCCTTGTCCTGCTACGGGTCCGAGTTCTTTCGCGGGTTCTATCCGAGTCCGAGTGCCGAGTCCTTGGCCGGACCCGTGCGTCCCGGTAGTCGCCCAGTACCCAGTCCGCACCCAAGAACTCGGACCCGGGACCCACTCCAAGAACTCGAGTTCTTTTAAAAGGAAGCAGTCCTCGGATGCCTCCGGAAAAATGCAAAACTCACCCACCTCTAGTCGACATTACCAACACACTACGAGATGGATTCGGGGAACCGGCCCAGAGTACTCACGCAAGGAATCTACTTCAACCTACGTAATGTAGTTTAATTCTTTAATCATGGTTTATCCTTAAATAAGCTATTTCAAGTTTTCCTGTTTATCTAAAAAAATAGGATGGCGCTCATAATATATTTTCAGTTTAGTTTCATTTTTAAATAATTATTACGTGACATTAACTTCGTTTACGTGACCTTGTCTCTTCGAGGGAAGGCACGACCCTGTAGATATAATATTATTCTTCACCCATCTTAATCATGATTATTAATTTATTAATCTATTTGTTTACATGAATAAATCTTTATTTTACTAATAAGAGTTTTCATTATGTCTCATGCTCTGGTTATTTCCTTATTTTATTCACACATGTTTCACATATTATACAAACACATGTAGCGAGCATTAAGCTAAGAATTCCTTTTATTACGCCACATTTTGGCGCATCAACATAGTTAATAGCTATTTACGGTATATTTTTGGCGCTACAACGTGGTAAACCTATAGTAAACTTAGTTAATTTATGTCACATTTTTTCTGGGTATAAATTTTTTTTATTGCTGCATTGAGATTCTTGTGAGGGTGCTTTGGTCCCGTCCGTTTCGTTTTGTGTTGGTAAGCATGTCTTTGTTATTTAGTTTATTACGCTCTAATCCTGCTTGTTTCAGATTGAGGCTCAAATTTTGTGTTGTAGTAAATAATATGTCACCATTCGGCTAAATACCTACTTTATTTAGCTCATTTTGAAATATTTGTGTTCCCTTGTCTTACTTTGAATTTTAAATTCATATCCCTTCAACTTATATTTATTCAAAAGATAACTTGGAGCAATTGTCATCATATCACTGCCATTATCGTAATTGTTTTTATATAATTTTATTTATGCATTATAGCGGTTGTCTTAATTTATTGGATGAATTACGGCCGGCGGAGTATTATTATTATGTGCCATCGTAGGAATCCAATATACCTACTGCCTATTTCACTCTAATTGCGGCCGGTTGGAACAATACATTGCTACGAGATTTTGTTGATTTGTTGATTTCACATTGATTTATTCTCTCTTATTGTAATTATCATTGTGGTAATTTGAAATGGGATTGTTTTCTAATTTTGGGGTTCAATTTTGTTGCAATCATCTCGGGAATAAAATTTGCTTTTGAATGTTATGCTACTCAACATTTTTATATTGAGAGACGGGGGGTCGATGTCACTAACATTTTATTACAGATTTAAGCACGGGTTTTAAGTTTGATTGAATTAATTATTGGATGTAAATGGTATTTGCTTTCTTAGTATGATTGAGGTTATTGTGCAACAAATTTTTCAAAATGTTGTTTTAAAACTATTATTGTTTTACCTTCATGTTACAATTGTTACAAGTTCATAAAATTTTGTCATGCGACACCAGTAACTTCTACGATTTTGGGAATATTATTTCATACCTTCTGTTATGATTCTGTAAATTCTAATTATTGTCAAAAATTTTTGCTTTCACGCGTTCAATATTTTATTTTATTGCAGCATATTTCTTCAATGCTTTCTAATAATTTACTGAATACCTGCTTTGATTTTATTTTACTTTTGAAATGAAATTTAATTTCTTAAAAAAGAAAAAACTTGATTCATCGTAACATATTAATATGGATTTATATGTCAACTTCTTACCATAATTTATTTCAGGTTTCGGTGTTTCATTAATTTTTTTATGCAATATTTGCTTCATTTTAATAAATTCTATTTTTGCGACTTATTAATATTCTATTATAACTTTCTTCCTTCGTTCCAATTTCAACATGAGTGGTTGAATTCTCAATGATTTAATTTTTTTTCATAAATTATAAATTCAATTTATATTAATTATTTTGAAGACAAACCTTTACTAAAGTATTATTTCGTTTCACAGCAGTCGTTTGGTTGTACATACCTTATTATGGGATTTTTATTGTAAATCGGATTACAGTTGGTTTCGTTATTCTACGAGCATTTAGGTAAATTTTATAATGCGTTGGGATTCAGTTCATTGAATTATTATTATTATTATATACACAGTTCTCGGTTCGCGGGGCATTCGCTAATGACATTATTATAATTACATACAAGTACATATACGTCGGGTTTTATACTTTTTACTTTCATGATCATGTTTTATAGTTGGTTCGAGTCTATGAGTACCTTGGATAATAATTTACTTTATCAATTAGTGTTTACTTGTATTAATACACTCTGTCATTTAGAATTACATAATTGGGATTCAACATTAATTTTATTATAGATGACACACCTTGCTTAGTTTTTTTAAATAATATTTCTTACGACAAGATATATTACCTACTCATCGTTGTAATGTTTTATACACAAATCTTTCGGTAAACAAATTTATTCTACGGTTTATCTCGGATGCTGTTTAGTTCATATTAACATATTTAACTATTTAATACTTTTCTTCGGCACTTTAGTTTGCAATTATTAAACTATTATCAACTTTTTTTTGTTGGATTTTTTTATGGAACTTTGATACTGCCTAGTTGTTGGCATAAGTTTGATACTATTTTACGGGAACACAAATTTTCTTTCTCTTAGTTGCAAGTATACTTTCAACTGTTTCATGTTGGTTTTCATGGAGAATTATACAACTATAAGTTGTTTTGATGTTTTTGGTCGGTTTCTGAACAAATAGAAGCTGTCATCGATGTTCATATACATCTAATACTTCGTTTTTTTCATTTTTAGAACGGTTACATATTGTTTACTTTTCTTTTTCGTAAACTTAAAAAGAAGAGCATTTGTCTTTTCCGGTTAAGAGAGATGCGATATTTTTTTAAAAAGAGCACACATTCGACGTTCATATATGAACACGAATATGAACTTCGAATGGATGTTTTGTGTTGTTTTGTTTTGTCTTGTCGTTATTGTAATTGTCCATGGGGTAATTCGCGGCTTATTTTTCGGATTTCAACTTTAAGCCTCGTCTTTAATTTTGGTGGAAATTATTTCACTATTTTTATTCTTGTCTTGCAGCGGGACGATATTAACGCGTGACATGTTAGTTTTCTAATCCTCTGAGTACGTTGTTTAATTGTTTTCGCGTTCCATGCTTTAGTTTTAGGGCCTCTGAGTTCGCAGCACAATTCTTTTGGAATTGATCGTGGAGATTAGATGTAGGATGTAGGTAGTTTCCTAGTCTTTCTCATCCGCAGGAAGAGAGAGGAACCCTTGGCGTAGATGTATTTCCTATGATGAGGGTAGGTCTCTTGTCCTCCGCAAATAAGATATGTATTTTGAAGTATATAGCCTTATGTCCAGGAATTTTCCGGGTTTTCCATCTCATTATGAGGTTTTATATGGATTGGTTGTACAAGTGATATTTGTTCAACAGTCGTTTTATTCAGCAATAAGACGTTTTGGGTATTTTATATAACGCATACGTTATTCTGGAAATTTATTTCAGGACTATATGAGTTCTGGGTTTTTCCGGTTTTCCTTCTCATTCGAGGATTTATATGGATATGTTGGGATATATGTAGTTCAACAATCGTGGGGTCTTTTGTTCTAATAATTTTTTTTTTTTAAATATAAAGTTTTTGGGATACTTTTTTTCTGTTTTGAAATATATACCGTTTGGTATGTTAATATACAACAATTATGACGTCTTGAACATATACGTTCATTCGGGATATTATCAGAGCAATGTTTATGTTTCATGTTTTTCGTGTTCACCTTCTTAAGCACTTCTCCTATTTTAGGATAATTGCTTGACAAGCTAATGGAAATGAATTTAGAGAAGAATATTTGTGTGTATGTATGTATATATATGTATATATATATATGTATGTACTTTATTTTTTTTTAATTTACTATAATGATAATAATTTATAAATTTATCATAATGATAATAATTTTTTTTTTCTTTCAGAAAGAATATCATTCTTTATTTTTGAATTTTATCATTTTATTATATACCTTTGGTATTGAATTTACAATTTTCTTGAAACTTTATATGTTCAGTGTCTAATGATTGACAGTTTTTTCAATTGATTTTGAATATTTTAAATTTTGAGTATGATAAATTTTTTTTAATTAAAATTTAATTTTGGATTAATATTTGTGAATAATCTCGGGAGTTGATATAATATTTCGGTTTGGTTTTCTGGTCTTATTATTCATACTTTGCAAAAAAAAAAAGGTTTTGTGTACCTGGGTTTTTCCTTCTATTTTAGAATTTTTTCCGTGATTTTGTAACATATTTTCTATTTTGGGTCAACATATTTTAACTTTTGGTAGGTTTATACAACTTGAATATTAACATTAATTTTGATGTTTTATAACTTTAGTTCATTTGCGTGTTTGCATTTCACATTTGTTGAGGTCAAATGTTTTATAGGGTTCATTCATAGGTAACCTTTTGATTTGCTTCTTTATAATAATGCTTATATTTTCATAAACATAATTAGCAATGTTTTATTGAGTAGTTCATTCTTGTGGATAAACCATATAGGTAGGCAGTTTTAGCTGTAGAGAACTTCACTTCAAGCGGTTGGTCATCATCACCAGATCTCTTCAACTACAAGTTGCCTTGAATGGGCAGAAGTATTCTTTCATGCATTTGGATGGTGTCAAAGAAGTTTCTTCAACTACATGGAGCATCATTTTTCATATCAACCTTCTTATAGTTGCCTTGAATGGGCAGAAGTATTTTCTGCAGCTGGTGCATCTGTTATATATATCTCTTCAGAGGGCCACTTTGGGTCTAAGTTATATGAAGAAATCATGATCTGAGAGATTCCGGCAAGATTATCTACGGGCAAGTAGGTTCTCTTCAGGAGGTGCCAGGTGGACCTCATTATTTCCAGGAGGAAATATTTTCTGTTGGTGAGGGGGTAATGTAGCAGTGACGATTCCACTGCTGACTTCCTCGAGCGAACGAACATCACTACCATGCTCCCACGTGACCTTGGACGGCGGACGCGAGGTGGCGTAACGCATTTCAAGGAAAGAAGATTCAGTTTTAATCTGGCAGCCAGCAGGTCGACATTACCAACACACTACGAGATGGATTCGGGGAACCGGCCCAGAGTACTCACGCAAGGAATCTACTTCAACCTACGTAATGTGGTTTAATTCTTTAATCATGGTTTATCCTTAAATTAGCTATTTCAAGTTTTCCTGTTTATCTAAAAAATAGGATGGCGCTCATAATATATTTTCAGTTTAGTTTCATTTTTAAATAATTATTACGTGACATTAACTTCGTTTACGTGACCTTGTCTCTTCGAGGGAAGGCACGACCCTGTAGATATAATATTATTCTTCACCCATCTTAATCATGATTATTAATTTATTAATCTATTTGTATAGAGAATCAGATTCAAACATTAGTAGTTGTATAGATCACGTCTTTGTTAAGAGTAAACTAGGCAGCAAATCCATTGTATATCAATCAACTGTCACAGATCACTATGCAACCATCACTTCCATCAACCAAAATATTCACAAACTACCTCAAAATACTCCCCCTCAAAAAAAAATTTCCTATGACATTCTCCTAAATACTGTCTCTAAAGAAAACTGGGAACTTGTCTATTCTTGTACCGATACCACTTCTGCATGCGAAATATTTACAAATACTTTACAAAACCACTTGGCCGATGCAACATCATACACAAAAACTAAAAAAAACCAATCCGACACAAAACTCAAACCATGGATCACTACAGGTATTCTTCACTGTATCAGAAAGCGTGACAAGATTCATAACTTCTGTAGAAAAAATCCCAATAATTATGATTCACTCATATTTTATAAACATTATAGAAACAACTGCAAAAAAATTATTAACAATGTTAAAAGAGATTACTACAAAAAACAAATCAGTGAAGCTACTGATGACAAAAAAAAAATTTGGAATATCATAAAAGATATAGCCAATATTCATAAAATCGACTCACCCATTGTTAAAATTAACATAGAAGACCAAACAACTCATGTCAATTCCGAACCTGAAAAAATATCCGACCATTTCAATCAATTTTTCTCCAATATCGGACATAAATTAGCAAAAAATATTCTAGACCAAAACACCGTCTCGGAGAAAGATCTTGCAAAAAATATACATGTCAATAATCTCAGCTATAACCCTTTTCACTTCACTCCCACCACTGAACTAGAAATAATAGAACTTATCTCATCTCTTAAAAACAGTAACTCTGCAGGGAAAGATCAAATTTCAACAAAAATTATTAAACACATTCAAAAATTTATAGCCCCACCTCTTAAACACATTATCAACTTAAGCTTTAAAACTGGAATATTCCCCAACTCTTTAAAACAGGCCACAATAATCCCTATCTTCAAAACAGGTGATAAATTATCTGTTAATAATTATCGACCGATATCATTACTCAGCACAATTTCTAAAATTATAGAAAAGGCGGTGAAACATAGACTCTGTAAGTTCCTTGAAAATAATAAAATAATATCGGATAACCAATATGGCTTCCGCAAAGGGAGGAATACCTCTGATGCAATAGCTGCTCTCACAAAAATTGTTTCCCAAAATCTTGACAAAGGTCGCAAACCACTTGCTGTTTTCCTTGACCTCGCAAAAGCATTTGATACGGTTTCCCATCCCTTACTACTTAAAAAACTTCAACAGATCGGCATTACAGGGATAGCCTACACATGGTTTAAAAACTACTTAGCAAATCGTACACAACAAACCCTTATCCACTCTGACAAAATATATATGAGCAAAAAATTATCCATGTCCTATGGGGTCCCTCAAGGTAGTGTACTAGGGCCAATTCTATTTCTCATATATATCAACACACTATGCACTATGAATATTGGAGGCAAGATAATTTCATTTGCCGATGATACAGTCCTAATATTTGATGATGAAACATGGGAATCAGTTACAAACAAAACTAATATTGGCCTAACAAAAGTTAAACATTGGCTAGACACAAACCTCCTCACACTTAATATCGACAAGACACAATACATGACGTTTTCCATACGCAAACATAGCTTTCCCAATAACTGCCCCAAACCTACCATCCACTCGTGTTCACTCAACATACAGACTCCTGAAACCTCACCTAACATTCAATGCACGTGTTCAACTCTTAAATCTTCAAAGGAAGTTAAATACTTGGGAATAATAATCGATGACCAACTACGCTGGGAAACCCATATAAAAGAAACAACAAAAAGACTTCGTAAACTCTCCCACATATTCTGCTCTCTTAGATCCATCTTAGACCTAACGACTCTAAAATGCGTATATTTTGCCCTTTTTCAATCGATAGCAACATATGGTATTCTGGGATGGGGTGGCTGTGCAGAATCCGTCATTAATCCAATAATTACAGTACAAAAACTAATTCTCAGAATTATATTTAAATGTCATCCTACCTATCCCTCCAAACTACTATTTACTAAAATTAAGGTCTTAGATATTCGCCAGCTATTCATTAAGACAAGCTTATGCTACATACGAAAAAATGACTTGATAGTGGCTCCCCAACACCAAGTAAACACCCGCTTTTCATCAAATCTGGGATGCGTGGTGCCAAAAACTAGAACCACATTCGCTCAACGACAATTCTGGTCTATCGCCCCTAAAATATACAACGCGTTGGACAGGGACATAAAATCAACCAATACTATATCCCTTTTTATTATACGTGTCCAAAACTGGATATTTGAAAGGGGACGAGCCTTTTTTAAAGAATACATGAGTTCCTAACTTTTAAACCATTATAATAAAATTAACCATGTATCTGTATACTTATGTTTATATGTGAATACACATTACATTTGTGTGTGTTCATATATAGATGTGTATGAATGTATTTATGTATGCATCTATGTATGTCTATGTATGTATGTATATGTATATATATCTGAGCATATATATATGTGTATGTATGTATGTTTGCATGTATGAAAAACATATATTTTGTTTTATATTTTCCTTAAATATGTTTATTTTCTTTTTTTTCCTTCCATATTATGTTTTATTTTTTCTTACTACAACATATGGTTTTATTGTAATTTATAGCATTATGACTACCACAACACGGGCATTAGCCTAGTGTGGGAGTTATTAAGTACACAAAAATTGTAATTCATAAAACTCACTGAATAAATAATAAAAAAAAATATGAATAAATCTTTATTTTACTAATAAGAGTTTTCATTATGTCTCATGCTCTAGTTATTTCCTTATTTTATTCACACATGTTACACATATTATACAAACACATGTAGCGAGCAATAAGCTAAGAATTCCATTTATTACGCCACATTTTGGCGCATCAACATAGTTAATAGCCATTTACGGTACAACTATTCATTATGTTATTATATTATATTCACCAGGTTAGTGTGTATTTTTGCCATTGTCAGTTTTTTATTAGTCACCTCATTTGCGTGATGTTCATTTACTTATTTTACATTGTTAGTTATGTAATACATCGAGTGTGCAGCTGGAGTTGTTGGTGCGTGGCTCAGAGAGAGGCCTGCCATGGCTTCCGGTAGCTTCCAGGGCTTGGATCAGAAGAAAGGCCTCGCACAACGTTTCAAAACGACTATGTAAGTACTTACACTGAAATATCTTGGGGTGTATAGGAATTATGCTATGAAAAAGAGTAAGAATCGTATGTAAAAAATATATTTATGAAAAAATAACAAATATTTTCACTTTAAGTCAAAAATAGAACAATGGATAAATTCCTTCAGATCGAGCGGGAGAAGGTATAAATCGAGCGGGAGAAGGTACAGATCAAGCGGGAGAGGCTACTGGTCGAGCGGGAGAAGGTACAGATCAAGCGGGAGAGGCTACTGGTCGAGCGGGAGAAGGTGCAGATCAACCGGGAGAGGCTACTGGTCGAGCGCGAGAAGGTACAGATCAACCGGGAGAGGCTACTGGTCGAGCGGGAGAAGGTACAGATCAACCGGGAGAGGCTACTGGTCAATCGGGAGAAGGTACAGATCAAGCGGGAGAGGCTACTCGTCGAGCGGGAGAAGGTGCAGATCAACCGGGAGAGGCTACTGGTCGAGCGCGAGAAGGTACAGATCAACCGGGAGAGGCTACTGGTCGAGCGGGAGAAGGTACAGATCAACCGGGAGAGGCTACTGGTCGATCGGGAGAAGGTACAGATCAAGCGGGAGAGGCTACTGGTCGAGCGGGAGAAGGTACAGATCAACAGGGAGAGGCTACTGGTCGAGCGGGAGAAGGTACAGATCAATTGGGAGAGGCTACTGTTCGAGCGGGAGAAGGTACATATCAAGCGGGAGAGGCTACTGGTCGAGCGAGAGAAGGTACAGATCAACCGGGAGAGGCTACTGATCGAGAGGGAGAAGGTACAGATCAACCGGGAGAGGCTACTGGTCGAGCGGGAGAAGGTACAGATCAACCGGGAGAGGCTACTGGTCGAGTGGGAGAAGACTGAACATCTCAAACACACAAAAGAGATGATGGCTCTGATACTCGCAGAGGTGATCAAACGGAAGTGTAAGATATGATTTATTGTATATTAGACATTATAATGGCAATATACTAAATACATATATTAATATTGTCATTTAAAAACAGATTAGGCAAAAATTACAACATTCTGAGCCAGATTTCTCAATAATACACCTTATAATCTATTGTAGCAGTAATTAAACATAGTAGCAAAAGCAGGTACGGGATTTTAAAAGCAAGATAGCGCCATCTTCTATAACATCTTGTGCTTCATTATACCCCAGTAATGGCAGTGAAGATAGTGAATGCATGCGCTGTTTTTCACAATATTGCCATTAAAGCTCAAATGCCAGAACCAGAGGATGTTATTATTGAAGATGATTTTAGAGAGCTGGTCAGAGATATTTAATTGTGGCGATTGAGAGTCTCAACAAGCTCACATTGAGTTAGCCGACCTTGCCTGAGGTTATTGTCGTGTCGATCGTTAATATCAAACACTTCTCTACAATCATTTTCAATAATAACATCCTCTGGTTCTGGCATTTGAGCTTCAATGGCAATATTGTGAAGAACAGCGCATGCATTCGTTATCTTCACTGCCATTACTGGGTATAATGAAGCACACGATGTTTTAGAAGACAGCGCCATCTTGCTTTTAAAATCCCAAAACAGCGTTCTATACAATTTCTAACCCTGCATTGCAATTTTGTGTAATGCTCTTCTGGTGATGCCGGTACCGCATTTAAGATGAGATTCATACTATCATCATGTATGGCCTAAGCGGAAATGCTGAATCTCCTGAAATATTATAATATTTGATATACACATTTAAACAAATACATTAAAAATAGCCCACTTTATTAAAAACATGAATGAAATTTACCATAAAGCCAGAAAGCTTCTCGATTATTTGCTTCTTCCAAGTGTGGTTTTATTGACATCATTTCCCATACATGTGCATCATGTGATGCACCCCCATACCTCGCACATATAGCTATTATTTTTAGGTTTGAGTCGCATATCTACAGGTGAAAAATAGCATCATATATTTTATATGATAGGTGTATCAGCTAGTTTGTACACATTTAAAAAATATATATATTTATTTACCATCAGAGCATTCATCGAATGGAAACCTTTTCGGTTGAAATATGCCTCTTCGTGGACTTTGGGTTTTATTATTGCTATATGGGTTCCGTCTATGCATCCAATTATACCCGGAAATTGATATTTCTCATAAAATCTGAAACATATATAGAGTTTTATGATTAAAATCGATATAGATACTGAACTATCAATACAGTTTTCATAATTTAGTTGTTTTTATGGTTTCAGGACAACAAGCTGAGAGCTGTGCTTGCAGCACTACTATGTATTGGAGAGGCGACAATGCGACGCCTTATTGAAATATGACTAATTAACAGCCGATTCTGGCACATGTACCATCACTTTTTACCATTTAGTACCCATTGTAGCAAAAGGTACTTTTATAACTCTTACTTATTTCCTATCAACCTTTTCTAGTTGTACCAACTTATCGCTATTAGTTTTATGATCTACTTTTTTGATCTCGCATCTGAAAAAGTATGTTTCTGATTTTGTTTTATTTAATAAATCAAAACCAATTTTTATATGAAGTCATAAGATTTGTACTTAAATACTTCCCTACTTCATTGTTAACCATAAATTTAGTGTAACATTTTGTTTTATTTCAAATGACAAATTACACAATTTTTCCAAAGTAACGTCACTATCCATATTGAGTTATGTAGATGATATGAATAGAGTGTAGATACGTTACTGAGACAAACGTGCTTTGACTAAGTGACAATACTTTAGCGGGCCGTTCAAATAACTATTTCATTTCTACACACATTCTTTGAATGGCTTTACTTTTCGTAAGCGGTGCAACATTTTTGTTTGATTAGTATCAATATAATGATTCGTTTAGTTGGATTAGTATGTAATAATATACACATGTACTTACTGTATCATGCATTTGTTATTGCTACTACTTGTTTATCTAAATATGTTTTTACCATTTCTCAGTTGTACGTATTCTAAATGCATAATCTTTTCTGTAATACATTGATAACTGTATGGAGGCTGTAAAAAGATGAATATCTGTTGTTTTCTTATAAATCTACAAATATAAAATATTACACCACATACGTAATTTAGTTGTTTTTTGTAATTCTTATTGTTCCTTCCTTCAACCTCGATACAGACAACATGTTATAAAATTAATATTACTTTAATCGTTAAGACGGACCGTTCTTTGCTTAAATTTCAAAAACAAACTGTTTCATCATGAAATTCAAGTGAACGAAAGATAGAGCATGTGCTAAATGGGTTAGAACCAAAAGGTACCAAGTCAGTGGCGATATTGGTTTCCATTCAAATCTACATGGAAGGCATTTTTACAGTTCTTCTATTCTATGACGATAATGATATATTATTTATTAAAATTGGCCTTAGACTACGCTTTTATGCCAATATAATATTCATGTTGATGCATTCATTCCTCATTAGTGGAGACGTTATAGTCTGTCATCTGAATATGCCACAATCCTCGGGTAAACAAGATAAGTAACAATAAATTACAATAGATCAAAACAAACCCTTGTTTGACGGAATTCCTTTCTTGTTGTGTTCCTGGGATGTGCCGGTGCATTATACTGTTTAATGCCAACACAATCTCGTTCAAGTGTCGGCTCACTGTTTGTTGCGAAAGGCTTGAATGAAAATCGTTCCCTACAATTTTTTGGTATGACCCTGTCGCAAGAAATGAGAATGTCGTTTGAACCTTAAAAAAAATGTATTATGAGTACGGCAAATACACGCAATAGAAGATAAGATAGGCAGAAAGAAACAATACAAACTGTATAAATGAAAGAGTACCTAGGTACAGGTAATGGAGTAAAAAGAATTATTTTTAATTTCTGATTGTAATTTACACCGGAAAGTGCTGTTAAGTTTTGGGGATTAAGTATTGGGGATTTGCAGATATTGTAATGTTGTATTCACCTTAAGTTCCAAGGGCACTCCGGTTGTTCGCCTATGTACAGGGAGTATCAGATAATTGGAAATTAATAATGTATATTCAACGGATTGGAGAGATCCCTGAACTCACTCTCTCTTCCCGGAGGTCTTCCGCGAGCAAAGCTCTATTTATAAATAGCAGGCGGAGATAACCTCCCATTGTGGCTAATGTAGGTACACAAAGAAACATAAATTATTAATAAGATTTAAACAGCCATGTACCTATTGGGCATATAAGATAAAATATTCACCTAACTACAAGAAACAACTATTTACATCGGTATATATGGTAAAAGATGCATTAAAATTCTATTTATTCATCATCAAAATTTTCCTCATAAAACTATCCCTTTGCAGCGTTTGACGTTTGCGAAAGTTTCCTTCCAATCTAAATTACGCACAAATTACTTAAATAACCCAAATTATGAACCTAATAATCTATTTTGTACACGTAAATAGTTTTTTATTGTAGTAATTGTTGAAACGAAGTGTAATTTCCATAATCTGTGCCTAAAAGTGCATCGGTTAGGTATATATTTATCAATTCGGTTGAGGTATTGTTTAATTCGAAATAAATGAAATTACTTATCTTTTCAAACTAGTAAATTCGATTTTATTAACTTCGAAAAATAAATCGTTCCGCGATATAAAGCTCTAAACGGTCCCAAACCAGAGGTAGTTCGACCAATTTTGATAAACCCGACATTCAAGCCTTTGGAGCTATAATGTTTCTAGCTTTCGGAGGTAGAGAGTACCAAAGTCAATAAGAACTGTCAAAATACAGGGAGCGTCGGCAGACGTCGATCCAGGGGCGTATAAAGGCCCGTTTATAATAGGAATAAGCGGTAAGAATAAGCCGTAAAGCCCTAGGCCGTAGAAGTTGGAAGATAGGAAACCTGTGTATCCGTTTATAATAGATGGAAATAATCTCTTATTTTTTTCCATAACCGAAAAGATGGTCCAACTTTATCTTTTGCGGTTACGGATTACAGAAAGCTGAGATATATACTGAGATTTATGTATTTTCGATCGATACTCTATGGTATCTACTATTTGACAAGAATGGTTTATTTATGTATTTGACAATCGAACAGTAATATTTGTGTTGTAGAAGTCTTAACAATTTATAGAAATTGGTCTGCGACATTCTTGTATATTTATTAAATTGATCGTTGCCTACTGTCGCCATGTCTTTTAACAAATTATGGAATTGTCCTGTTTTCTTCCTTTTATGATTAATGGGACGCACACTCCAACGTCGTTTTTTCCTTATTTTTTTCGTCAATTGTGTGTCTCCTATTGCAGCGTATGCTAGCCCCAGAATCGACAAAAACATTCCACATGCAACAATATCTGATGAATCCATCGTTTCATTATTTATTTATATAAAACAATATTACTTGCATATATTGCATACCAACTTCTATTGTAAAACGTAATGACTGTTACCCAAAATGGGTTAGTACTGAACTAAAAAAACTTATTCGATGTAAAAAAATTGCCCACATTAACTTTAAATGCAATTACTCCACTGACTGCTATAAAATTTTTTCTGTTTTACGAAATAAATGTAAAAGTCTATCTAAAAAATGCTATTCAGATTATATTACAGATGTAGAGCTGACTATCAAGTCAAATCCAAAACATTTTTGGAATTATGTGAATTCTCTTAAAGACAACAACGGCTGTCCTAGATCAATGTATTCAGGGCGAAAACATGCTGACAGTGATCAAGAAATAGTTGACCTCTTTGCTGATCATTTCTCAAGTGTTTATGAACAGAAAAATGATAATGTAACTATACCTGAATTTAAATACACCAATGTAACTGACATATCAACATGCCACATTTCTCTGGATGATGTTAATACCAAGATCAGATCTCTAGATTGTAAGAAGGGGTCAGGTTCTGACAAAATTCCACCGGTATTCATAAAGGAATGCGCTCAGTTTATAGCAGCTCCACTTCAACACATATTCAATCTGTCACTTAAAACTGGAATATATCCTGATCCTTGGAAACTTAATCACTTGACATCTGTATTTAAATCAGGTGATAAAAATTGTGTTTTAAATTATAGACCAATTTGCATACTGTCTACCACCCCGAAAATGTTTGAAAGTATTGTCTTAGATAAAATTGCTGTTAAGTTTAGACATATTATTACTCCAGAACAGCATGGTTTTGTGACCGGTCGGTCTACCACAACCAATCTTCTATTGTATGAACACTATATCTGTGAAGCTTTCACGTCTCGTGCACAAGTAGATTCAATATATACTGACTTTTCAAAAGCCTTTGATAAAGTAAATATTAATATCCTTCTCGCGAAACTGCAAGCCCTTGGTATACATGGATCATTCCTAAAATGGTTGAATAGTTACCTCTGTAACCGCGAACTGATGGTAAAATTAAATAATAAAGTCTCATATAAATTTAAAGTAACATCGGGAGTTCCTCAAGGCTCTCATCTGGGCCCACTTCTCTTCGTATTGTTTATAAATGATTTATCTCTTATGTTTCGAAAATGTCAAATTCATTCTATTTGCAGATGACCTAAAGCTTTTTAAGATTATAAAATGTTTAAATGATGCACTTATCCTTCAGCATAATATAGATAGACTTGCTAGCTGGTGTGAAATAAACAAATTATTCCTAAACGTGAAAAAGTGTTTCCACATGTGTTTTTACCGTTCACGGACTCCAATAACCATATCGTATTCAATTAACAATAATGAAATTGCATTAGTACCATTTATCAAAGACCTTGGTGTTATTTTTGACAGAAAACTTACCTTTGATCGTCACTGTGAAACAATTTCCAATAAGGCCATGCAAATTCTAGGTTTTGTAATGCGTAACACAAGGACTTTTCAAAACATTGAGTCAATTAAATTACTCTACTGCTCTCTTGTGAGATCACACCTAGAATATGCATCTCCTGTATAGTCTCCGATTTATACCTGTAACTTACACCGCTTGGAGAAAGTACAAAGAAAATTTCTTCGATACGTTCAATTCAAATTGAGACAACCTGTAATTGATATCTGCTACAAAACATTAATGTCTGGTCTAAATCTACCACTTCTTTCTACCCGGCGAACTATTAATGACATTCTTATACTTTTTAAATTACTGAACAATCTCATAGACTGCCCTCAAATGTTAAGTCTGATAAATTTTCGTGTCCCTGTTAAATCAACTAGACTCCACCATCTTTTCCACAGTGACAATCATAGCACTAACTATTTGTATCATTCACCGTTGGCGCGTTTTCACCGCACTGCCAACACGTATACAGACCTTTTTGATATTTTCAAAACCTCACCGTCTTGCATCAAGGCAAAAATACTTGGTTGTGAATGTAACTGATATGTTTGTGAAATGTTAAATGTCTGTTTGTACTGCATCATACTGACATGTTCTTCTTTATGTGTAACATATGTATGGTGTTCTTATACATATACATTCCACATATATACATATATGTGAAATGTATATGTATAGCATCAATATAAACTGCTTGAGATTTCTTATAGTGTTGGCTAACGGATGTATTATTTTAATAAAATAAAAAAAATTTAATTGTCAAGTCTCTGACAGCCCTGAATTGTTGAAGCTACTTTGCCATACACTCCGGCCATAGTGGCCAAGTTGAGATATGAATTTGATTGTAACAATAAACTCACTACTATAATACATTGCTAGATTATATCTGTTGGCAAGTCACCTTTTCTGTATATTTTATCCTGTTTAAATGAAGTGTTTTCTATTATTGTAGCATTCTATGTCTTAAGAAAATTTCAGCTGTATCACATTCAATGTCGTTTTATATACATATTGTTGTGTTCTTCAATTTAATACTAATATTCGCCTATGTATCACTGTGAACTTATAATATAATGTATCACATTACTGTAAAAGCCTTTTATGGCGTTTAATAAATAAATAAATAAATAAATTACTTTTATAAGATGGAGGAAGAATATACTCTCGGTTGACAGTTGACATTGACAGGTGACAGCGGCATAGTCACTTCTATGGACGTATTATATTCTATTCCTATTTCAATTATAAACGATGATCTAAAATATTACGGATTACGGATTACGGCACCGGCCTATTCTTACCGCTTATTCCTATTATAAACGGGCCTTAACTCCCGCATGACCTTGTAACCCTGATGGGAGGAGTTATCCTTTAACCAAATTCTTGTAGACAAAGCTGTTGTGGCTGAAAGCTCAGATCTCATTGGCTCAGAGCAAAAATTGTAGTTTGATCTCTCGCTCTCTACCATAGCGACTTGTGTAACAGAAAGAGAAGCTAAGCATGTGATATGCTGCGATAAAAATTAACGGTAATTTCCAAGACGCCATTTCGAAAGTCGAAGTCAGTTGAAGTTTTTAGCGTCAATATTTTGAATTTTGAAAATCGTCTAACCCATCTAAAAATAATGTAGCGTGCTAGAATTCTTCAAGGTGATAAATTAATGCCGTATTGTGTCAAAGGTTGCTCAGATGGACCGGTGCTAGCAAGAAGCAGCAAGAAATACGTTTGTTTGTGTGTGTCATTTCGCAATTCAAAGCAAAAATACGGTACTTTTGGGATTAAAAAAGAATGCTTGGCAACGCTTAATCTTCCAGTCATCATATCAGTCTATCTCCACCAACTGAAAGAAGGACCCGAACCCGTTGTTAAATACAGGAACTAACCTCTCGTTCTTTGATACAGGTACTAACCTCTCGTTCTTTGATACAATGTTCCTGATTCCTGAATGTACTTCATTGGCTAATAATTTAATTAATTTTCCTTTTCAGACCTATACGTATTCCGACGCGATACTATACCACGTATTAGGATGCTAAAACTGCTAAAGAAAGCCACGATTAAATCAAACAAGGTCATTTAAACAACTCCATAATTGCATCATTTAAGTATTCAGATTTATCCAGCATTTTCCATAATGTTTGCTGACGATAAAGCTGTGGAAATTATATGAAACTCTTGCAGGAGAATTTGAATAACTTCTAGTGCTGTGGCAATAATAATTAACACTTAAATTTGTTACTCTTCTAATATTTATAAGATGTAAGTCACCTACAGTACGCTTGAACAGTGTGGAATCCTCATTTGAAGGAATATTCTGAAAGTATACACCTAATTTATATTGCAGTGAAACTCGCTCAAGAAGTTTTGTTTTCGCTCCCTACAAATTCGGCAGAAAATGCATAAAACGCTATTTTTTCCATACAAGAAAGTTCAAAAGTTCAGCAGTGAATTAATCCATCACCATGTCCCCTTCTTCTTAAAATATTATTTATTAATTTTATCCATGAAATCTATTAAATATGTGTACACTACTAGAATAGTGTAATCATTGGTCTCAAAATTTGTCTTTTTCTAGGTAAGACGAAGGTCATTTTGAGCTGCATTGGTCCGACGGCAGCCCTTTCTCCCAGGAAACAGAAGACGCACTTGGAGATTTTGGGGACGAGACGGCAACTGCGATATGTATAACATTTGTATATATATATATATATATATAAGACTTTTCTGTAGGCCTTTTTAAGGTATACAATTCCGTAGTACATTATTTTGATATTCTCATAAGGTTTCGCCAGCGTTAGCAATGTTAGCGGCCAAAAATAATCTTTATATCGACTTTTCTCTGCTTTATATCAATATGTGTCAATGCATGTGTTATTTATCTAAACCTTCCAGAATAAATTCTCAAAATGATGCTGAAAACCTTAACGAAATCAGTCGCAGAGTTAAGAAGAACTTAGCGCACAAACAGACAGACGCGAATGTCACTTTATTTTATACTATTTATAGATAATGGATTCCATCACGAATTGTCAGTATCCAAAATAGAAATATTAATTACATGTTCTTAACTTCTATTTCATAATATCTTTTGTTGTTTTACAAGCTATATTTCTTTACAAGCTTTGATAATGTACACGATTTTTATTTCTTATATTATGGTTTATGTATTATGATTTAAATTATACCATGTAAAAGTCAAAAGGCGTTACTATTGTTGTTCGTCTAGTCAGGGTCGGCCCTGAGCCAAATGGCGCATGGTACAAGTAAAATTTTAGCGCTCCTTGTCAAAACCAGTAGATGCCTAGGCCCTAGGTAGTAGATAGGCGATCGCTGTAATCAATTATATTTTGATGATTTGTATGTATGCGTAGCGTGGTTTTTATGAAAGATAATCTTACGTTGGTTTAGGTATTATCACCCTCGGAAATTCAGCGCCCGAAGTGGACTGCTCTAATTGCGCCTGCAAAGGGTCGGCCCTGCCTCTAATTCTTTTTTTTATTACTTAACATAATGAATATCTTTCAACACGTTGAATATGTATATGGTGTATATATTCATGTATTTTTGTGCAATGTCAAATAAAATCCTATTAAGTTGTTGCAGTAAGACAGAAATCCTGGGTTCGATTCCTAGTTGAGACCGTTACTTTTTATTTTTCTGTGTCTTGTTCTGTTTCATGTTTTATTTAGATATATTAGTATTATCTTCTACTTCAATGATAAATCAATGCTCAATACATCGGTTGTACTGACCCTGTTTTGTATTACTGTCCATCGTCTTTTTGAAAATAAAAAGTATTTTGATGTGTGCATAGCAGTGGGTTTTTTTATTTTCCTTTTCCTGCATTCCAATATTTTTATTTTAAAAATATAATATTTTTGGGCTAGTGAATGAACGATGTTAGCTGTGTTCAGTTATATTGTTTATGTTTGCACTTTTTTAAATGGCCTTGAGAGTTCTTTATGGTCCACAATATATTTACCTGTCTGGACCAAACGACCGTTTTATCTGTGGTCGTCTGTGGTAAAGGGGGTGACAAAATGGGGCCATACAAAAAGCCCCAAGATATCGATCTAGAGAGTGGTTTATTTATGCGTCGATCTAAGGCGAAACGTTGAGCTGTCACTTTGAGTTTTCGATTAAATTCGGGTTTACGACTTGCTAAAGAGTACCAAAATCAGTGAAAACGGGTTTGTCAGTCGTAAACCCGCGGTACGGACGCTTGTGAGAGATACAGAGTCAGCCCCCAGACTGTCTGTTTGTGGGTGTTAATGTTATATGATATGTGTTATATGATCCTGCCCCGACTGTCTGTCTGTTAGTGTTAATATTATGTAATAAGTTTTGCCCGAGTTTAATGATAAGTTATTGGCATCGAACCATTTATTCAACCGTTTATTCTACATTCGCAATGTTTACTGTTCTTCAGGCTATGGCTGGAGATAACCATTTTAACCAAAATCCAAAATAAATGCGTATTTTGGCCGCCAAAGAGGAATAATTATTTTACCCGTCTGAAACTTTTGCATGTATCGTTTTTTTTATCAATTTAAATATGCATGCATTACTGCTGATGGCATAAAACATGTCTAAGACTTCATTATTGTCTGTGTAAAACTAACCCGATTTGTTGACTCATCCTTTTTTCATCGCCAGTTGGCCAGTCGCATCCCCCGGTTTTTACTCTCTAATTCTACTTTATATCGCTTAAACTGTTGAACCCACGAAGTTAACTTTATCTTCCCGTGCTTGTGATATTTATTAGTAAGTACTTATGCTTTTATGAATCACGCAACATCGTGTAGCGGCCGTTATCGGTACACCTAATTTAACAAATCTATTGAAGTTTTGTTTGCGGAACGTTCAAACTGTTACTTAGACGTCTGCTTATAATAGTAAAAATATTTTTAAAATTAGTTTTAAATATTCTGTTAAAAGCGCATTGGCGAACTTAATAAAAGCTTTACTTTAATAAAGTATTTGCATTACTTATGGTTATAGTTATATTGAGTTATCCGACGAATCTTTCAACAGATTTTAAATTTCAACTCCAAGGTCAAGATATTCACAATATGTATATCCCTATTTCCCAATAAAAGTTTCGCATATGATATCATTGTTTTGACAAAATATTTAACCAAACAAAATGAAAAGCTCATTTAAAATAGGGTTCCGTCACAATTATATTCTGTTTCAGGTATGCATATTTGTTTGGGCTTGTACCAATTACCAAAGCCTATGACAGCGGTGCCATGGATCTAGTAAATCCAGAAACTGTTTCCATCAAGACGGAACCAGGGCCCCAGGAAGAAGGTGGAGGTGAAATGGATTTAGATTTCCCAGATGTAAAGAAGGAATGTTCCCCATATGCGGAGAGTACTCAGACAGCCAGTTAGTTGCATTGCTTTTGTATAATAAATTATATGTTATTAATTCAAGTCCATTTTGCATTGCCATGGCGACAGAACATAATAGGTTTTTTAACGCTGCCCTCTTTCGCCGTAGTTATTTTAGTTTTTATCTTTGCCAGAAACAGTCAATCTACAACATTAAATAAACTAAATAATTTTAAATTAGTTTTGTGAATACTCCACGCGTGTTCCAACTGCTCTCAAGCTCTTGGCGTAGTAGTACGTTGTGTGGCTAGAAGTCAAAAGGAGGGAATGGATATAGAGTGGTGAAAGGTGGGAAGTACTTGTAATTGGAACGTGCCGCAAGAATATATTGTGAAATATCATGTATCAATCAAAAAAATTGCTTGCGCACGCTTGGATTTTATCCCGGAACCTACAGATTACAAGTCGAGAGCCATTCCCTTTGATTACAGAAGCCGCCAATGCTCACAATAAGTGCTCGATTCCTCAAATTTTCCATTTTTTTCCTCATGAGTTAAAAAAACATATTTATTTATTTGTTTGTTCACGCCCAATTAGGGCTCTTACTATTATTGGAAGAAAACAACATTTCGTCGACTTATAAAAACTACATAATTCAGGTGCTCTAAAGCAAATGTTTATTCCTTCCTCAAGCGGACATCTGCGGTTGTCCTTATTAATTTGATCAAATTAACCTTGAACTCTCTTCATTTAATTTTCAATTCTGCAGGATTAATCAATGGTGTATTTTATCCTAAATATTATAATTTGAAAACTTGTGTTGTTTAACATCGATTATCAATCTATGTACATGTTGTTTTATAGCTTACATTAATGTGGAGACTGTTACCGTTAAGGCGGAACTCGGATGCCGAGAAGATAGTTATGGGGAACTTCCTTGTATGGAAATTGACATAGACCTGCCGGATGTCAAAAAGGAATGCTTAGAACGAATCTACCTGTCCGGTATAAACAATTTCCTTCCTAAAATTTTACATTTTCTGCCATCGTAATTTGTTATTTTTTTATCAATTTTAGTGCTTTATTGTGGTAAGTGTAGATATTAAGTCGAATAAAGCTTTTATAATCATTTTTTTTTCTACAGATATCAAGACGCATCCTGTGGAAAATCAATTATTTTGTCCTAATTCTATCTTCTCCCTTTCTAATAAGTCGAATTTAAATAGGCACCTATGCAACCCTACAGGAAAATTTTTTTTTTCATGTTCCGAGTGCAACTATACATGTTCTCGAAAGGGCCATCTGACGATCCACATGCTGACTCACAGTGGTGAAAAACCTTTTTCATGTTCCGAGTGCAACTATTCATGTTCTCGAAAGGGCCATCTGACGATCCACATGCTGACTCACAGTGGTGAAAAACCTTTTTCATGTTCCGAGTGCAACTATTCATGTTCTCGAAAGAGCCAACTGACGATCCACATGGTGACTCACAGTGGTGAAAAACCTTTTTCATGTTCCGAGTGCAATTATTCATGTTCTCAAAGGGGCAATCTGACTAGTCACATACTGACTCACAGTGGAGAAAAACCTTTTTCATGTTCTGAGTGCAACTATTCATGTTCTCAAAAGGTCTATCTAAAGAGGCACATGCTGACTCACAGTGGCGAAAAACCTTTTTCTTGTTCCGAGTGCAACTATTCATGTTCTCGAAAGGGCAAACTGGCGATCCACATGCTGACTCACAGTGGTGAAAAACCTTTTTCATGTTCCGAGTGCAACTATTCATGTTCTCGAAAGGACCATCTGACAAGTCACATGCTGACTCACAGTGTCGAAAAACCTTTTTCTTGTTCCGAATGCAACTATTAATGTTCTCGAAAGGGCAAACTGGCGATCCACATGCTGACTCACAGTGGTGAAAAACCTTTTTCATGTTCCGAGTGCAACTATTCATGTACTCGAAGGGGCTATCTGACGACACACATGCTGACTCACAGTGGAGAAAAACCTTTTACATGTTCCAAATGCAATTACTCATATTCTCAAAAGGGATCTCTGACGATCCACATGCTGACTCACAGTGGTGAAAAACCTTTTTCATGTTCCGAGTGCAACTATTCATTTTCTCGAAAGAACCATCTGACAAGCCACATGCTGACTCACAGTGGAGAAAAACCTTTTTCATGTTCCGAGTGCAACTATTCATGTTCTCGAAAGAACAATCTGACACGCCACATGCTAACTCACAGTGGAGAAAACCCTTTTTCATGTTCCGAGTGCAACTATTCATGTTCTCGAAAGGGCCAACTGACGATCCACATGCTGACTCACAGTGGTGAAAAACCTTTTTCATGTTCTGAGTGCAAATTTACATTTTCTCGGAAGAGCTATCTGACAAGACACATGCTGACCCACCGTTAAAGAAAACCTTTGTCTCGTCTCGAGTGAATATAATAATTATCTTTTGTGACGAGCCACATGCTGACTTACAATTAAATTTGATTGCTCTTCGTGGAACCCCGGGTAGCATCACCACGGACCATGGTCGTCAGTTTGAGAGTTTTCTCTTCAAAAAACTCGCAGAAAAGTTTGGAATCAAACACAAAAGAACTACTGCGTATCACCTACAGGCGAACGGTATAATAGAGAGATGGCATCGCACGCTCAAGGCATCCCTCATGACATGTGGTGACCGGAACTGGATCAAAAATCTCCCCCTCATATTGCTCGGGTTGAGATCGACTGTTCGTGAAGAAATAAAAAGGTTCGCCTGCTGAACTCACCTATGGCGGAACACTAAGGCTACCTTGCGATTTCTTCACTGAACCCCCCGTGAGGAACCCGACACGTACGTAGGACGTCTACAAAGGAAGTTCGAGCATATTAAATCGACTCCTGCCAGCAAACACAGTACTAGAAATTTTTTCGTACACAAAGACCTACCTGTCACCACGCACGTATTCCTGAGAACGGATAGTGTAAGAAAACCTCTACAGAATCCATATGAAGGTCCTTACAAGGTACAAGAGCGCGACGACAAAACATTTGTCATTTCAATAAGAGTCAAACCTAAACGCGTCTCCATAGACAGACTCAAGCCTGCTTTCGTTCCGGTCGAAGAAAATGTCACTATGGACACACCTGTCGCTGTCACACCTGTAACCAAGACGACAACTCGCTTAGGTCAGCAAGTACATTTTCCAAAGCGATTTTGATCGGAATAAGCACGAAAAGACATTTCTATTTGGCATTTTTTTTTATAACTCATGATAGAAATTAATTTCTAAATTTCGCCTAGCTTTCTCTTGCAAACAATATTCTTAAAGTATATTTCTTTTTTTCTTAAAAAATACTGCAAATCAAACATTATTAAATTTACACATTTTTGATGGAAATTTGACTTTAATATTGTTTGTTATCAAATGATAGAATCTAAAACTTAGATAATTATTATTTATTCACGAGTGTGAAACATTTTCTATACGATGAACACAAATCATCATGTGAACCGCATAATTGATGCACCTTAAAATGTATAACAATTATAAAATAACTGTACGTTCGGATGAAATCTTTTCACCGCTTTATAGCATTTATATATGCATTGCTACTCGATTAATAGCATCAACCGTCATCACAAGTGTGATCGACTACCAATATAATGAGCATAGTTTTTTTTTTTTTTAACCACCTACCAAGGTACATTTGTGTACTTTCAAATGTGCTTCTCTGGACGTATAAGGCACTATATAATTCTAGAGAACCATATAATTG
>JAIUSX010000572.1:5000-15000 GCA_026573805.1 Hesperophylax magnus
CTTCAAAACGATCGCACGGCCGGGGCCGCACGAACGCCCCGCTTGCCTGCAACGGTCGAGTATAGGCTGAACGCTACAGCGCCATCCATTTTCAGGGCTGGTTGCTTCGGCAGGTGAGTTGTTACACACTCCTTAGCGGATTCCGACTTCCATGGCCACCGTCCTGCTGTCCTGAGCGACCAACGCCTTTTATGGTATCCGATGAGCGTTCATTGGGCGCCTTAACTCGACGTTTGGTTCATCCCACAGCGCCAGTTCTGCTTACCAAAATTGGCCCACTTGGCACTCCCATCCGAGCTCCTACTTCATCTTCGAGCAAGAAGGAGATCTCACCCATTTAAAGTTTGAGAATAGGTTGAGGCCATTTCGGCCCCAATGCCTCTAATCATTCGCTTTACCGGATGAGACTGTGCGAATGGCGGTCCGAAAACCGTCATGTTTCTCGAGCGCCAGCTATCCTGAGGGAAACTTCGGATGGAACCAGCTATTAGATAGTTCGATTAGTCTTTCGCCCCTATACCCAGTTCGGACGATCGATTTGCACGTCAGAATCGCTTCGGTCCTCCATCAGGGTTTCCCCTGACTTCGACCTGACCAGGCATAGTTCACCATCTTTCGGGTCCCAGCGTGTACGCTCTCAGTGCGTCTCGATAATCGCACGGGGGCTTTCTCGAAACGCCTCGGGAATGCGGCGGGGCGTCTGACGACGCCCGCGCATCTTCCCTGCGACCGGCTCGAGGCCGGCCTTTCACTTTCATTTCGCCTCTGGGTTTATCAGTGTTCCCAATGACTCGCGCACATGCTAGACTCCTTGGTCCGTGTTTCAAGACGGGTCCTGTGAGTGCCCAAAACAAAACCACCGCCGACCGGGACGCGTCCCGTCCGAGAGCGCGCCGCTAACGACGGACACCCGACGCGCGACACCCGCGACGCACTAGACGCCGGGGGCCACGCGAAGGACGCCGCTGCAGCGCGACGGACGCCCGCGAGGGGCGGACGCGATCCTCGTTCTCTACCGTCGCTGCGTAATGTACGCCGCGGCCGTGGACACCGCGGCTCCGCCTCGCAGAGCGAGACGGGTCAACCGCACGGCGCATTCGACCGCGGCGCGACGGGTCGCGGTGTTATACTAAGGGAGAAGTGCACGCGCTCCGGGAGCCTGACGACGCACCCGCGCACCCACCGCCCCGACCCGAAAGCCGAAGGCGAAGGTTTGCGCGAGGCGCGAGCCCCGACGGAAGACACGATGAATCTCCCCGTTCGCTCGTTTGAGTTCCACAGGTTTACCCCTGAACGGTTTCACGTACTCTTTAACTCTCTCTTCAAAGTTCTTTTCAACTTTCCCTCACGGTACTTGTTCGCTATCGGTCTCGTGGTAGTATTTAGCCTTAGATGGAGTTTACCACCCACTTAGGGCTGCACTCTCAAGCAACCCGACTCTAGGGAGAGAGACCGTCGCGGCCGGCTACCGTCACCACGGGCCTGGCACCCTCTGCGGGTAAGCGGGCCCCGTTCAAGATGAACTTGGACAGGCAGCCGTGACTAATGACCGCGCGTGTATGTATAACTCTCCTCCCGAACGCTACATTTCCCGGCGGCCCGCCGGGGCCGCAGGATTCAGCGCTGGGCTCTTCCCGTTTCGCTCGCCGCTACTCGGGGAATCCTCGTTAGTTTCTTTTCCTCCGCTTACTGATATGCTTAAGTTCGGCGGGTGATCTCTCCTGATTTGAGGTCGACAACAAAAATTTTATAAATTCGAGAAGTACGCGCGAGCAGTGCGCGTATTCTCGCCCGTGCAGACTCTGTCAAGCGGGCGCGAAACCGACGAGCGTCCGCGGAGGTGCGCGCGGCCGAGAGCGCGAAGATCGCCCCGTACAGCCGACCGCTCGCGCGGTAGACTGGCCAGTTTTCAGCGTCGTCGCTAGCTCAAGGCTCGCACGCGTCCCTCCGCGTTTGGCATAACGCAAGCGGAAATCGCGCGCATCGAGAGAGCACTTCGTCAAATTTAACCGGACGCCGAGGTCCCGGCGCGCGCGTCTCCGAGGAGACGACGCGCGCGGGCCCCGGCGACGCCGGCAACGCTCGCTCTGCGCGCCCACGTCCGAGGACGGGGGCGAGAGAACAGTCTGGTCGCATTGTGTGCGCGACCCTCAAACAGGAGTGGTCCGTCGACAAACTACGTCTTGCTCGGACCGCAATGTGCGTTCGAAATGTCGATGCTCATGTGTCCTGCAGTTCACACTCTGACGCGCATTTAGCTGCGTTCTTCATCGACCCACGAGCCGAGTGATCCGCCGTTCAGGGTAATAATGATAACAAACACACATAAATGAATATATGTCAAGTTTTCGGTTTTTACAATTTGGTTTGCGTTTTCGAAATGTTAATAATTTCATTCGACAAAAAAATTAATTTTGTACCGCCGCCTTCACGGCGACGGGTAAAATTTCACCGGACGAGCGGATAGAGGACGGAGCCCTCCTCCGCTCGACGCCGGCGGTTCTCGGTTCGCATCGGCGCCCTAGGGCGATCTCCGATGCAGTAATTTAGCATTCGTTCGATTATGGTATATGTATATGTATATGTTTTCACAAACACATTAAACACAGGAAATGATCCTTCCGCAGGTTCACCTACGGAAACCTTGTTACGACTTTTACTTCCTCTAAATGATCAAATTCGGTCAAACTTTCCGACGCGTCGGATGCCCGTGAGAGCTTCCGCGCACCAGTCCGAAGACCTCACCAAATCATCCATCGGTAGTAGCGACGGGCGGTGTGTACAAAGGGCAGGGACGCAATCAACGCGAGCTGGTGACTCGCTTTTACTAGGAATTCCTCGTTCATGGGGGAGAATTGCAAACCCCAATCCCTATCACGAAGGGGTTTCATCGGGTTACCCGGGCCGTTAGGCCAAGGAGGACACGCTGATCCCTTCAGTGTAGCGCGCGTGCGGCCCAGGACATCTAAGGGCATCACAGACCTGCTATTGCTCAATCTCGTGCGGCTATATATACCGCCGGTCCCTCTAAGAAGATTTTCATTGTACGCCGGTAGTGAAGACCGCGAAACGCACGACCCCGACGCGCGAACGCCGAAGCCGCGCGCACACGGACCCTCGTGATACCGGTTGCACGTCTATTTAATAGGCTAGAGTTACGTTCGTTACCGGAATTAACCTGACAAATCGCTCCACCAACTAAGAGCGGCCATGCACCACCACCCACCGAATCGAGAAAGAGCTGTTAATCCGTCAATCCTTCCAGTGTCCGGGCCTGGTGAGTTTTCCCGTGTTGAGTCGAATTAAGCCGCAGGCTCCACTCCTGGTGGTGCCCTTCCGTCAATTCCTTTAAGTTTCAGCTTTGCAACCATACTCCCCCCGGAGCCCGAAAGCTTTGGTTTCCCGGGAGCTGCCCACCGGGTTAAAATTATGAAACTTCGGCGGATCGCTGGCTGGCATCATTTATGGTTAGAACTACAGCGGTATCTAATCGCCTTCGAACCTCTAACTTTCGTTCTTGATTAATGAAAACACCTTTGGCAAATGCTTTCGCTTTAGTCCGTCTTGCGACGATCCAAGAATTTCACCTCTAACGTCTCAATACGAATGCCCCCAGTCGTCCCTATTAATCATTACCTCTGGTATCAGAAAGCCAACAAAACAGAACCGAGGTCCTATTCTATTATTCCATGCGTACAATATTCAGGCAAGTGTTAGCCCGCTTTGAGCACTCTAATTTGTTCAAAGTAAACAGCCGCGACGGCCCGCCTCGGTGCGCGGCCGACCGTGAGGCCGACCGACACACGCCGGCGGTGGACGCACCGGCGAGAAGCCCCGCAGACGTGCCTGTCGTACCGCATTCGGTAGACCGACACCGCAGGACACAATTTCAACTACGAGCTTTTTAACCGCAACAACTTTAGTATATGCTATTGGAGCTGGAATTACCGCGGCTGCTGGCACCAGACTTGCCCTCCAATGGATCCTCATTAAAGGATTTAAAGTGTAATCATTCCGATCACGAGGCCTCGGACGAGTCCCGTATCGTTATTTTTCGTCACTACCTCCCCGTGCCGGGAGTGGGTAATTTGCGCGCCTGCTGCCTTCCGTGGATGTGGTAGCCGTTTCTCAGGCTCCCTCTCCGGAATCGAACCCTGATTCCCCGTTACCCGTGACAACCATGGTAGTCGCATAAACTACCATCGACAGTTGATAAGGCAGACATTTGAAAGATGCGTCGCCGGTGCTAGACCGTGCGATCAGCTCAAAGTTATCTAGAGTCATCTCGAATGGCGACGGACGGGGCGCGAACCCCGCCGCCGATTGGTTTTTGATCTAATAAAAGCATTCCTCCCGTTACCGGTCAGAACCTCGTTTGCATGTATTAGCTCTAGAATTGCCACAGTTATCCAAGTAACCGTGTACGATCTAAGGAACCAAAACTGATATATTGAGCCATTCGCGGTTTCACCTTAATTCGGCTTTTACTGAGACTTGCATGGCTTAGTCTTTGAGACAAGCATATGATTACTGGCAGGATCAACCAGGGAGCTGCACCACCGTCGGAGGGTTTTTAATCCTCCGAACGACAGAGGCCCGCCCTCGCGTAGAGGGCGCGGACAACACGGCGTTAAAGAACACGCGACGGAGTCACCCGCACGAGTCACGCTCATTATGCGTACCGCTATATTCTCCCGCTCGGCCACCGTCGGCTAGACGAAAGCTCCGCGGGAAAATTTTTGCTTCAAACGAAGAAAGCGCGCGTAGGACGGCTCCCGCCCGAGAGAGAGAGACCGCACCCGCGACGACGCTATCGTCCGATTTATAATTCCCATTCGTAAAACGTGTACACCGAAAGCGCACGCCTTTGGCGAGGCAACAGTGAGACGGGGATAAAATCCTCCGCCTTTGCTTTTGAAAATTCTGCTCGCGCGGAACTCCAGAGTCAAAACATGAGCGCGAACGCCGCGCAGAAGCGGGCGTCACGTAGTTTCTCGCAAATAACACCGCCGACACGACCGATAGGCCGCCGCAGTTTGCGAACGCCGTGCATCGAGAGCCCGCCACACTCGGCGGGCACAAAGCTGTGCCGGGTCGCGTTCTCGCTCGGGACGGCGCCGAGCGCGATGCGCCCGCTCCGACCCCTCGAAGGCGCGCAGGCGGCCGGGCAGTCGGGCCTCGGGCGGCTCGCGAAACCGGGCACACTGGTCGCGTCACCTGCGGCCGTCTGCCCGCGAGCGTTCGCATCTCGCGCTCGGTCTAGGTAAATAAATTTACTCCCGTCACTTACTTTCGTCTTCGCATTTTGGAAATTTTAAATTAATTCATTTAATCGGTGATACCGACCGACCGTTCCCGGTGAGTTTAAAAAAAACTTAATACATAGCTGTACGTAGTTATTTCAAATTTACATAATAAGAACATATTTCAAATAAAAATAAAAACTTAACATAGATATAATAATAATAAATAACTAACATAACTAACTAAATATATAACTAACAGATCGAGCGATTAGTCATAATAGAACCGATATAGTTTTACATGACAAAATTTTAAAAAATAACTTATATCATCGATGTCGCTATTCCGAATTCCTGTAATATTCAAAAATCTGTTAGTGAAAAAATAAGAAAATACACAGATTTAGGAAATGAAATAAAAAGAATTTGGCATTCTCAGACTATAAAAATATTACCATTCGTTATTTCGGCTACTGGCATTATACCTAGCTCTCTTATAAAAAATTTAGGCTTATTAGATCTATCAAAAAAATTATATATAAAGATGCAAAAGTCGGTCATATTGAATACATGTAGGATAACAAAAGATTTTTTAAATGTTTATGTTGAGGGATCAGTAGGATTTATTTATAGGCCCTGTTGGGAGTTCTACCGGGCCGAACCCTCCGATATGAAAATATCTGGAGTCGGTGAATTATTTTCCCATTTGATCTCAGGTGAGTTGACGTATACAAGAACAGTATTGTTTTGTATTTATTTTACTTTTTAAAATTTAAATTCCATTGACAAAGATCAATTTTTTGCTAATAATTATTGGCAAAAAATTTTATTGGCATAAAATTTTATTGGCAAAAATTTTTGTCAATTTATCTATTTGCAAAAATTAAAAAGTTGTAATCGCACCTAACCTGATCTAACCTAACCTAACCTAACCTAACCTAACCTAACCTAACCTAACCCAACCTAACCTAACCTAACCTAACCAACCTAACCTAACCTAACCTAACCTAACCTAACCTAACCTAACCCAACCTAACCTAACCTAACCTAACCCAACCCAACCTAACCTAACCTAACCTAACCTAACCTTACCTAACCTAACCTAACCTAACCTAATCTAACCAAACCTAACCTAACCTTACCTTACCTAACCTAACCTAACCTAACCTAACCTAATACATAGAGTAAATTCACCCGGCACCCACAAGACTAGGCAACATTTTAGAATTGTTAAATTATATAATTTATTCAGTGATAACGTTGACATACCGTTCCCGGGAGTTTATTATAAATTAATTAAAACATATAAAGTGAAGAGATTTTTGTATATTTATACATACATAAGATAACAAATTTAAAAGGGATTCGAATAAAACAAATTCACCGACTGTAGACCGAGACCGCGATGCGCCCGCTCCGAACCCTCGACTGCGCTCAGACGGACGCCCGGGCGGTCGGGCCTCTCAAGGCAGAACTAGCGCGAGCTACGTCGCCTCACCTCGGGCTTTCTGCCCGCGAGCGTTCACATCTCACGCTCGGTCTCGGTAAATAAATTTACTCTCGTCGCTCACGTCTTCTCACTATCGAAATGTTAAACTATACATACATACATACATACATACATACATACATACATACATACATACATACATACATAATAAGAAAACGATTTTAAAAGGGATTCGAATAAAACAAATTCACCGACTATTACAGACCGCGATGCGCCCGCTCCGACCCCTCGACTGCGCTCAGACGGACGCCCGGGCGGTCGGGCCTCTCAAGGCAAAACTAGCGCGAGCTACGTCGCCTCACCTCGGGCCGTCTGCCCGCGAGCGTTCACATCTAACGCTCGGTCTCGGTAAATAAATTTACTCTCGTCGCTTTCGCCTTCTCATTTTCGAAATGTTAAATTATTTTCATTATTCGGTGACAACGTTGACATACCGTTCCCGGTGAGTTAAAAAAAAAAACAACTTAATAGACGACATTGACCAGCGTCAGTGAAATTAAATCAAATAAACTCATATTTACACGAACATAATTATTTTTTTATAAATATATTCAAATAAAAATTAACATTTTTACCTCTACAAGAGTCCAAAAACACTCGTCTGTGAAGTGTAAAAAAATTATAATAAAATTTTACGCACATATGTAAATAGGAGAAAAAAAATCATAACAAAACATATAAAGTGAAGAGATTTTTGTTTATTTATACATAAGTCACATACATACATAATAAGAAAACGATTTTAAAAGGGATTCGAATAAAACAAATTCACCGACTATTGCAGACCGCGATGCGCCCGCTCCGACTCCTCGACTGCGCTCGGACGGACGCCCGGGCGGTCGGGCCTCTCGCGAAACCGGCCGCAGTAGCGCGACCCGCGTCGCCTCATCTCCGGCCGTCTGCCCGCGAGCGTTCGCATCTCACGCTCGGTCTCGAAAAAATAAATTTACTCTCGTCACTCTCGTCGCTCACGTCTTCTCACTATCGAAATGTTAAATTATACATACATACATACATACATACATACATACATACATGATAAGAAAACTAAAACAATAAACATTTTCACACTGAGGGCCATTAAGTGCGGCCCGTTTACTCCCGCCGTTTACCCGCGGCTACCACCCGAAATGAGATCCTCTCAGCTCCGGTCCCAATGCTCTCGAAACATTTAAATTTATTATTCTACACTACAAGAATGACGTTCCGAATTCGATTCCGAAATAAAAATCTTTAAAAATAAATAATTTACAATTTCACATTGAGGGCCATTAAGTGCGGCCCGTTTACTCCCGCCGTTTACCCGCGGCTACCACCCGAAATGAGATCTCATCAGCTCCGGTCCCAATGCTCCCGAAACCTTTAAATTTAATATTCTACACTAAGAATGGCGTTCCGAATTAGATTCTGAAATAAAATACGTCAAAAAATAAGTTTTTTTTTTTTTTTTAAATCACACCGTGCCCGGGGCAAATGGCGTCATCGGGTGCGTCGCAGTTACTCCCGCCGTTCACCCGCGGCCGCTACTCGATATCAGATCCCACTCATCGCCGGCCCCGCTGCACCGAACCGGCTAAATTTATTATTCTACACTAAGAGTGACGTTCTGAGTTCGATTCTGAAATTTAAAAAAAATAAATATATTTTTTTTAAATAAGAAAATTTTGAAAACACGTCGAGGGCCGTTAAGTGCGTCCCGGTTACTCCCGCGCTTTACCCGCGCGCCCGCCCGCCGCTCTGAATTGGATTCCCTCACCTCCTGACGAAAATTATTTATTTAATTGAATTTAATTTAACGAAAATCTTAAACAGAAAAATCAGAAAAGGATACACGGTCACATCTAGGACTGATTATTTTGGTGATTTTTCTCTTTCAGATTTTCTTTTAGAATTCGCTAATATTATCTTCGATATAATTAAATATTACAATTTTAGGTTTTACTCATCAGTAAAGTTATTCCAGAAAATAAATAATTACTATTATTATTTATAATTTTTATTCACACATAAATACGACACTCGGGTACACGCAGCATAAGAAGAATAATAACAAAAAACCTAATTTTCTATGAAATGGCTACGCCATCATCTATCGTCTACAATGTTTTGAACTCATCAAGAGACGAAAAAAAAGATGAAAGGTTTGTGAATTGAATTCTTTTTACGATATTATCGTACTACAAGTCGTAAGATGGGTTTCTGTATATTATATTGATCGGTGACCGGGATAAATCATCAAAATGATAATTCATCACATATTTAAAAAGTTATGTAAAGTCATGGAAAGCGATGAAACAAAAACTTTTTTTTTATTGGGTTAAGTAGGTTAGGTTAGGTCAGGTCAGGTTAGGTTAGGTTAGGTTGGGTTAGGTTAGGTAAGGTTAGGTTATGTTAGGTTAGGTTTAAAAAAAAAAAATCGTTTTTAATGATTCTATATCACTTTTTAAAAGTGTGTTGAACAGTCACCGTGTTGAGTTAGCAAGGAAACATATTGATCATAAATTTTATATATAATCATAATACATAGGGTGACTGAAGAAAGCCACACTAAGTTTATCGAAAACCGCCACGAGTGTCGATGAAATAAATTAATTAATTAAAATTAAAAGATAATTGATAAATGCAATCAGGTTGCATGATAAATCACCACAATGACAACCGAACACACATTGAAAAAGTGATATGAAGTCATTAAAAGTGATGAAACAAAAATTGGGTTAAATACTTATACTCGTAACCTATTCAACCTAGTTTTTGTTTCATCACTTTTCATGACCTCACATCGCCGTTTAAAGGTTTGTTGAATTTTCATTTTGACGATTTATCCGGTCACTAACCCCTAACCTAACCAGAATACGGGACACGTCTCCATTTTCTTTTTTTCGAAAATTCGGTTAAAAAAATAAATAAATAACATTCTGGAGGAGACCCACCACTTTCTTGCCCTGTTTTAGGCACTGACAGTACCCCTTCAGAGGAACAACTCGGAAACTGCTTTTTAATTTAAGGTTTAAGGTTTTTATTCTCGCGGCTCTATGGACGTTACCCTTGGCTTTACCCATCGATTTATATATTAGGCATGACCAATTACCACTCCCTAGAGACAAGTAGAGGTATTGATTTGCTTAAATATTTTTTCAAGTAATAAACGATCACTTATCTAATAATGAGATACTGGCCAAATTATTTTTTTTTTGTACCAGAGTCTCACTCTCGAGGACGTCATAAAAATGACGTCTTCTATATA
>JAIUSX010000573.1:0-23691 GCA_026573805.1 Hesperophylax magnus
CTTCTAATGAAGTAATTTTTTTGTACAACTTAAGGTCATCGGCAAACAGGAGATATTTTGATGTTTTTATTCTTAAAATTATGTCGTTTATAAAGATTAAAAATAGCAAAGGTCCAAGATGCGAGCCCTGTGGAATTCCCGACGTTGCAGTAAAAAGATCCGCGGAGTACCCTCCTACAACCACTTGCAGTTTTCTTTCTGTAATGTAACTTTCGAACCATTTCAAAGTATTTCCATTTATGCTAAACTTTTCCAGCTTCTTGATGAGTAATGATTGATTTAACTGGTCAAATGCATTGCAAAAATCCGTGTAGATGGCATCTACTTGTAAACGTTTTTCGATGCTATCGCGGATGTACTGGGAGTATTCGAGAAGGTTAGTTGTTGTGGAACGCCGAGGGAAAAACCCGTGTTGCTCAATGATAATATATTTACTTACATGAGCTAATAGACAGTCATATATTATTGACTCAAACAACTTTCCTATGCAGTCAAGTTTAGAGATAGGTCTATAATTTTTTATATCACTCTTACAACCTTTCTTAAATATAGGTGTTAAGAAAGCCGTTTTCCATTTGACTGGAAAAACACCTTCTTGTAATGATTTGTTATAAAGAAGGCTAAGTGGTCTGGCAAGAACATCTCTGCACATTTTCAAAAATATTGGCGGGATACCATCAGGACCTGATCCCTTATTGGTTCTCAAATTCTTACACTTGACTAATATCGTTAAGGGCGAAATAGTGATCATACCAAGGCTTTCGTTACAGAAATCTTCAGATATTTGTGGTGAATAGTTTGCATTGTGAGGTTTATAAACAGATTGAAAGTGCTTAGAAAAAAGCCCGCAGATAACTTGGCCTTGGGTAGTTTTTATGTCGTTTAGGTGCATCTCTTTTGGAATATCGGTTGTGTTTTTATATTTGCTTTTTGCAAATTTCCAGAAATCATTCGGGTTAGCTTTTAAATTTTGTTTGATTAAGTCTAAATGCTTATGATAACAAACTCTAATCAGATTTTTTGTTCTGGTTCTAATCAAGCTGAATGATAAATGATCTAGTTCATTACCATATTTCTTATATTTTTTATGAAATTTGTTTTTTTTCTTTATCAAACGAATGAGATCTTTTGAGTACCACTTAGGAAAGTGATTTTTGTTCGTTTTGAGGGGAACATGAGAAGAGATAATCTGGTAGAGTATACTGTAAAACTGATCTACAGATTGATCAATGTTTCCCTGATTAATGAATTCCCAATCAATCTCACGAAGAACGGTATTAATTGAATCATAGTCGGCTTTATAAAAGTTTGGTCTTGGGGCGTTACGGGTTTCAAGATGTGGTAGAAAATTAAAAAGAACATTTATTTCTAGAGCAGGGTGGTATGGATCTTCTTTGCTTAGTGGAGATGAAGAACGTATTACTGATATGTCTTCTTTATCTGATAAAATGAGATCCAATATTTTGGATTGGTGATTCACTATTCCGTTAAATTGTTTAAGATTACAGAATGATAGTGTATCGATAATGTCAGAGGTGATTGTATGTGTGTTTGTGGTGAAAGGTAATAAATTGCTTGTTTCATCGGTAATCCATTGAATGTTAGACTTATTGAAATCGCCAAATATTAAGATGTGTTGGTTTGGTGTTGTTAGGTACACATTCCTAAGATTGTTTAAAAATGAGCTTACAATAGATTCTTCTTCAGTTGGTGGTAGATATACGGTGCAAACATTCAGTTTGATACTCCTGTTATTATGGTTTATATTGAGTTGGATCCACAAGTCCTCCGCTTGACATTCCCAATGCGCCATCCTCTTCGCCTCTAGTTTTCTCGATACAGCAACCATGACTCCTCCTCCATCTTTTTTTGTTTTGTGAACTCTATCCCTCCGAAATACTTCATACCGGTTATCTGCTAATTCTTGGTCACAGATAGATTCCTTTAACCATGTTTCTGTTAGGCTTAATAGGTCATAGTCGTTGATAAGGACGTTTTCGTATATTTCATCAATTTTTGTCCTCATTCCCCTGATATTCATATACATGCAGTTAATCAGTTCTTTTCTTTCGAAGTCATTTAGTTTTGTTTTTAGTCACATGTTTTGCTGATCATGTGTGATTATATTTTGAAGGTCTCCCTCACGGCGGATGGTGAAAACCCGAGAGAGATCGTTCCTCTTCGCCAGAATACTGCCGTTCCGTACCCAAATGTATTTAAAGCCGTTAGCTTTTCCGGCGGCTCGTGTTTTGGCAAATAGGATTTTATTTTTCAATGTAAGGTGCTCGTTTATATAAAAATTGGTGGTGGGAGCACCAAATCCTAATTGTTCCGTGGTAAGGCCACGGCGAGTCCTTGCTGCAGCAATGACATCATCACGGAGTCGCTTTGTGGAGAGCTGGACCACTATATTGCGTGGACGGTTGGAGGGCGAGGAGTGGCCACGAGCGACGCGATGCGCAGTAACCACACAGCTACTTGGAAGCGGGACGTTAATATTGGATCCTATTTTCTCTATTAATGTCATCAAATTTTCGCCCTTTGCTTCGGGAATCTCATGGATGTCTACATTGCATATTCTGCTGCGTTGCTCCATCTCATCTTGTGCATCTCGTAGTGACTGGACTTCTTGCCGGAGGTTTGAGTTTTCTTCTTGGAGAACGCTCACACATCCCAGAATTTTTGTGTATTGCTCCTTCCACTCGTTAGACAGCTCATTTAATTTTAACTGAACAGCGTCAATAGCTTTTTTGTTTTCAGTGCGCATGGTTTCAAGTTTCGACTCAAAAAAATTGATTAATGAGTCAGTGTCAATGTTAATCATTGACTGATGCGCCGACGGTGAATCAATAGGGCCAGACGTGATTGCTAAAGGTGAAGATGTATCTTTCTTTGCACTGCAAACCTTGCGAGTTTTAGACATTTTGGTTGATTTATTTCTTAGTTTGTAGGTAGGTTTCTTAGAGTTGTTCAGAAATACCCCTTATTGAGTTTAAAATAATTTAACTTATTTGTCTATGACAAAAATAAAAACCTCTTCACAAATTCAAAAACGATTTCAAAAATTCAAAAACATAAATTGTCTGTAGTTGTAGCTTACAATGACAGTGAATTCGATATGCGTAATTTTTCAAGGCAATATGTAAAGTTGTTTCGCCCTGTCACCACGAAATACACTATTAATTTGAATAATTTTTCTCTAGTTTATAAGTTTCAACTTTGATTACTTGCTAAATTTGCTTAAATTTCACTACTTTTGTCATTAAATATGGATCTGTAAGAATCAGCTGTTGTTTTCACTTGTCCATAGATTGAAAACAAACTTAACACAAAAGCAAGGTTTTTCTGCAATTTTCTAGGTTTTTCAACAATTTTACACATAAGCAACGTTTTTCTCCAATTTTTTAGGTTTGAATGACGTATTTACAAATTTTGCAAGGTTTTTCAATATTTTTCAGTGTTTTTCGATGATTTACGATGTTTTAGACCATTTTGCAAGTTTTATCACAATTTAACACAAAAGAGACGTTTTTCTGTAATTTTTGATTTTTATATAAAGTTTTTACACATTTTGCATGGTTTTTCAATATTTTTCAGGGTTTTTCGACGATTTACGATGTTTTAGACCATTTTTCATGTTTTATCAAAATTTAACACAAAAGCAAGGTTTTTCTGCAATTTTCTAGGTTTTTCAACAATTTTACACATAAGCAACGTTTTTCTCCAATTTTTGAGGTTTTATGACGTTTTTACAAATTTTGAATGTTTTTTCAATATTTTTCAGTGTTTTTCGACGATTTAAGATGTTTTAGACCATTTTTCATGTTTTATCACAATTTAACACAAAAGCTAGGTTTTTCTGCAATTTTCTAGGTTTTTCAACAATTTTACACATAAGCAACGTTTTTCTCCAATTTTTGAGGTTTGTATGACGTTTTTACACTTTTTGCATGGTTTTTCAATATTTTTCGACGATTTACGATGTTTAAGATCATTTTCATGACGTATTTATGAATTTTGAATGGTTTTTAATATTTTTCACTGTTTTTTTGACGATTTGCGATGTTTTAGACCATTTTGCAAGTTTTATCACAATTTAACAGAAAAGCAAGGTTTTTCTGCAATTTTCTAGGTTTTACAACAATTTTACACATCAGCAACGTTTTTTCACAATTTTTTGGTTATTATGACGTTTTTACACATTTTGCATGGTTTTTCAATATTTTTCAGTGTTTTTCGACGATTTACGATGTTTAAGATCATTTTTATGAATTTTGCATGGTTTTTAATATTTTTCACTGTTTTTTTGACGATTTGCGTTGTTTTAGACCATTTTGCAAGTTTTATCACAATTTAACACAAAAGTAAGGTTTTTCTGCAATTTTCTAGGTTTTACAACAATTTTACACATAAGCAACGTTTTTTTACAATTTTTTAGGTTATTATGACGTTTTTACACATTTTGCAAAGTTTTTCAATATTTTTCAGTGTTTTTGACGATTTACGATGTTTGAGATCATTTTTATGACGTATTTACAAATTTTGCAAGGTTTTTCATTATTTTTCAGTGTTTTTCGACGATTTACGATTTCGATTCATAGATTCGACCATAGAAAGATATATAAGTTTGAGAGTGCATCGAGGCAATAAAAATTTTAATTTATAAAAATTACTCGCCAAACATCGGAGCTGTTTACAAATTTTTGTCACACTTTTGTCCCATTTAAAGTTTTTGTCTACGATTATGCCAAGGTAAGTATACTCGTTTGTAAAATCAATTTTTTCACAGCTGCAATTTTTACTCATTTTATACATTCAAAATTATGTGCAATTATTTTAGGTAAGTTCCACATTTTCAAGCTCGGTGATCTGATATACATGCATTTAGTTTATTTAGATATTATTTGTACTCCCTTGTTGAACTTTTGATGGTTTCAATATAATTTCGATTAAGTATTTACACTTATTATTTCTAATTTCCCACCTTACTTGACAGAAAATTATCCCCACAATCATGGGATTGAGATCTTTGCTCTACCGTTTTTGTACCCTCTAATTGATCCTGTAGATCTCACTATTACATGGAATGTTCCTACATTACATTGGCGTTCCAACATATCCTACGTTACATTTGGCGCACAACGTTTAAAATAATTCATTTTCGGAGCCGTATTTTTTCTGTCTTGTCAGGTTGGATTTTCAATAATATTAAAGTAAATCGATGTGTGTGTTTGGATAAGCTTGAGATAAAGTCACAACAAAACACAATAATTTGTCTACAAAATAAAGTGATTCAAGATCAAGATGATTATATCAGAAAATTAGAAAAATTGATAAAAAAAGGAACAAATGAAGAAAATAAAAATGAAGTTAAAAGCTATGCAATGGTGGTAAAGGAAAAATTTCACCCAATACCGAAAGCAAATTTTGCTTTATTAATTACTTCAAAAGAAGACAAACCTGCAGATGAAATCAAAAAAATATTAAAAGACAAAATAAAAGTATCCAAACTAGGAATAGGAATTTCTGGACAAAAAAAAACATATCAAAACAAAATAATACTAACCGCTGTCTTAGTTCTTGTATGTTCAATAGACCTTTTTTTGCAAAACTGAGTTATGAATGCCAATATGTTCATTATCCTATTGCGCATTAATGAAGCTCAAAAAAAACATATTTTTTGGTTTTTAAGTGAAATTTTAAGCATTTTTCGAGTGCCAATATCCACTCACGGAATAATGTTTCTGTTCTTATTTGTTCAATCTCCTGGATATTGAACATTCAAACACTCAAAGTTATGAATATAATATTTTTAAAAAAGTTCATAGATATTTGTTCAACATCCCGCCGAGCGTTGAGGTCATGAATGTTCAATCTCCACCGTCAACCAATCAGGAGGCGGCTAGTTAACATGTGAGGCCATGTTGATTTTTAGTTGTTTTCTAACAACGAAATTGTTTCACTAAAAATACGTTTAATTGCGAATATAATATACTGTTATTGAACTAAAAAATTACTTCACCGACTCCAGAATCAATAAACCTTAGAACAGTAACTCAAATAGAAAGGTAAGTCTTAAAATTATGTCATTTATAGGCTTTTTCACCATATTTTACATATACTTCTTGAATTTGCAAGGCAAATATACAGGATGCTTCATTTATTATTAATTTATTCAATTATTTATTTATAAACTTAGGACATTTACCTAAAATGAGTATTAATAAATTATATTAGTGCATTAAAACTTATGTTTATTCAAGAAATACGACAAAAGAGCCAGGACATGGAAATATTGAAGAAGTCGACTGTCCTCATGGTCTGATTGAAAGACATCTACGACACATATGTAGTCCGTTATCACTGCTGAGATGGCTGATGAAAACGAAGTCAAAATATTTCAATTTTGAATTCATTCAATTAAAAGTTTCTGATTTTTTGTTTTTTTTAGTCAAATAAAAACAATAAACATATTCTTATGTAGGAACTACAATAAAACCAACTAGGCCCGCTACTAACAACAATAAATATAATGTTAACCCGTTGTTTATTACGAGACCCAAAACATCATATCCCGTTATGAGTGCAGGTAGCCTATATTGCCCCTCAGCGACTTTACATTATTAAAAGTTAGATATCTCTCTTTCTCTTGTGCGAACATTTGTGATTTTTTTATGTCAGAAAGAAAACAAAATAATGTTCCTTATTGTCTTTGAAATACTTATAATTGATTCAAAGGAAAAAATCCTAAAAAATGACAAAGTGAATGATTACAAATTGGCGGAATTATTCCGTTGACCGTTCTAGTGACAGATGGAGCTCCGTGATTTAATTATGTTTTTGGTCATTATTTCTACAAAATGTCAACGTAATCTATTTTTTTATTATAATTCAATATATTAACGACTTGTGTGTGTTCGTTTTGGTTTCTTTTGATGATTTAATCTTACAATAATAGTATGTTAAAAGTGAATGTCTTTCAAATTCACCCGAAAGTGTTTTAAAAGTGAGTGTTTTCGCATTGAATTTGCAGTGTTTGATTTATATTTATGTATGTGAATATCGTGAAAGTGTTTATTATTAATGAAAAACAAGAGGCTCCATTAACAAATTTAAGTTATCATTTTTAATTTTTACGAATGACGACGAAACGTTCGCCATTTAGCTCTGGTCAGCTGTTTAATTAGTGATGGGGCGGATCATATTCAAAATTCGAAACACGTAAATCGGTCACCGGTTTTATTTTGAAACATTTGAAATAATATTTATTTCTAAAGACTTTGAAAAATATATGATTACCAAAAAAATAAATCTACTATTAAAATGAACAATCTTATGTTTTTATAAAAACTTTTAAAGTAAAGACAATACCGTATTTGAATTTAAGCAAAGCTATCTAATTTCATTTAAATATTATGGATATGTACCCATTACACGCTTACCTGAAATCTACTCCACACAAGCAGTTTCAATTTTGATTATGACAATTAAATTCAAAGCAAATTTGAGTTCATGGATCATGAATAATTTCACTCGGGAGTATTTCACATTTCACTCATGTACAACCGATTTTTTTAGCCATTTATCATTTTATAGACTTTTGTGTTCTAAATTTGTAATCGTCTGGGTAACATTATATTGGTGTACAACTTTTTGTTATTTATTTTTGGGGTGTTATGCCGTGTTGCGCCAACTCCTTCTTTAGCCAACGTTTCGGACAGCATTGCAGTGTCCATCATCAGGGCAGATGTGTTATCTAAAGTTGGCTAAAGAAGGAGTTACCACATAACACCCCAAAAACAAATAACAAAAATACTTTTGGCCGTGAAAATCTTAAATCATATTTGTTGCACAACAGTTTTGTGAAGACTATGAAAGATACATTTATTTGCCATATACCATTTGGTAATTTTGATATGTTAATTATGAAATATAATATGCATGAATGTGCTTGAAGTGAACAATGTATGTGAGGAATACTTGGAGCAGGTGGATGAGTTTGTGTATTTAGGAAGCATGTTTACGAGAGATGGGAAGGCTGACAGAGATATTGAAAGAAGATTAAATGCAGGTAACTCCATTAATGGAGGACTGAACTCAGTTGGCGCTAGCAAAAAATTATCCAAAGAAGCGGAGTTAGCAGTCCACAATGGAGTGCTGGTACCTACCCTGATGTATGGAAGTGAGGCATGGAACTGGCAAAGAAAGGATGAAAGTAGATTGAATGCGCTTGAAATGAGATCCCTGAGGCGTATTTGTGGTAAAACCATGTATGATCGTGTAAGGAATGTGGAGATTCGCAAAGAGTGCAAGGCTGATGTAAGCGTAATGAGTAAGATCAAGAAAGGGACGCATAGATGGTTTGGGCATGTAGAGTGAATGAGCGAAGAAAGGAGTGTAAGGAGAATATATGATGCAAATGTGAATGGTAGCAGAAGTCGGGAACGTCCGAGGAAGACATGGCACGACCAAGTGAATCAGATACTTGAGTCAGGCCATGTCAAGAGTCAGAACAATAGAATAGTATGTATCAGACGATGTATGAATGTGGCAAGGTGAATGAGGCAAGGAGTGTGTGCCAAGACCGAGTTGTTTGGCAGTCCTTCCTCTCTGCCTACCTCTGAGGGGAAACGGCGTGATGGTTAGTTAGTTAGTTTTAGTTAGTTTTATATTTTTCATATTATCAATACTATTACATTCTAATTATATGTAAATTAAATCCTCAGTGGGGGAGATCCCAGTGAGGATATCATTATCTCTGTTTATTACAAAAAGGACGAATAAAAAGCAAACAAAAAAATCTGACTTTATGCCTGAGTTAAGTCTTCCCCACAGGAAAAACTAAACCCTTTCACATATTTTTCCAAAAATGATTATCTAGTCAATCTACATTATGCAAGTTCATTACATAAACATAGTAAATACAAAACAATACAAGAACAACACATTGAAAAACATTTAATATTATTATTATACTGGCCTTCAATCGACGAAATAACTACAATCCTAGTCACTTAATTAATGCAACACAAAAAGCTATGTACATCAGTATTATTAAACATTATTAATAACATTATACGTCTTAGTATCGGTAATTTTTCAGTGAACATAATTCTTGAATTTAAAACCCTTAGAAAACATGCTTACAATTCATTTTAATTTTATTTCCAACTGTAACCGTTACCACTCAAGTTTCAATGCGACCCCATCACTATTCCAACATGGCTGACAAACGACCGTTTAGTGTTTGAAGTCGCCGGTTTGATTCGAATATTTACGTTTTTAATTTCAGTTTTTAATGGTTATTTCGTTTCTATTTCTTCGTTTTCTTAATAAAATGTCTTATTATGAACTTCATAAATGGAACTATATAAAATATCTTTCTGTCAGTGCCTTACTGTTTGAAAAAGGGTGTTTAATTAAATTCTAATTTATCAAAAAAATTCATTAAAATGATATTCTTTTATAATATAAATGCCTTGTACAGGTGTGTGTTAAAATACATTTTTAAAATGTAACCTCGTTTTGATGGAATAACGAGTAAAAGTTATTAAAAAATTTTGTACTATTTCCTCGATGTCAAATAATTTTCTGAAGTTTACAAATTTTTTATATTTTTTTTTGGTATTGACGGCATGAAAAGTGAAGTGACTATTTTGTTACCAATTTTGTAAACAATATGAAACTGTTTTCTAAATATGGAATAATTTTCATGTTATTGGCGTTTTGAGTAAAAGCGTTTCGGTAAGTTTTTTTTTTTTAAATTTTTCGTGTTTGGCATTATTTTTTTATTATTTAGAAATATTATTGTTTCTTTTAAACACAAATATATGAAAGAAAATTTTATCCAGTTTCTAAAATGATATTGGTCTTTACGTCAACTTTTAAAATAAGAAACCTATAGTAAATTTAAAATATATCGGAAACATGAGAAATTCAATCGCAGTGAAGACTTCTTTGAATTCATATTTGAAATACTGAAGGGTTAAATAGCGCACACCCATAACCCAAATCGCGGGATATTATAATTTTAGGATTTTAAGAGCTGAAAGTATTTAAAAAAATAATATTTTATTCACGATAATCAACATAAATAATAAGTTCACGGCAAATAAGACCTTCCGAAAGAAAAAAATATCTTTCTAAAGTAAGTAAATTTTAAAAATTACATTTATCAAATGTAGGTAAAAAACAATAAAAAAAAACAAATTTTCAACTGATAATTGAACTTTAATAATTTTTGTGAGACTATGGAATCCCCAATTGGGGTATATTAGTATATTGTGAGGCTGAAGGTAGTGTGGAGGGGTAGGAAATGGAGAGGGGAAAGAGAGGAAGGAGGAGGAAGGAGAAGAGAGATGGTATGTGAGTATCTATTCAGATCTGATCACGAAACACGGCTAAAGCCATTTCAATTCTTATGGTGGTCTTTACACGATATCTTCCTCTCTGGAACATGCCGCAAATAGACTATATGTTATTTTAAATGAATAATTTGTGAAAATAACATAAATGAATCAAATAAAATTTACTTGCGCACGCCGGGATTTGAATCCGCGACCTCCGGATTTCTAGTCAAGAGTATCCCTAGACCACGGAGGCCGTAATACGTACGATGTAAGAATATTTCACATCACGCATGCACCGACAACCGATAGTAGTATATTAGCGGTAGGTACCTTTGTACTTGTGCATTGTTTTCAAACTTCCATAATATTGGATGATTTTTATAGAGCAGTTTTTGGGAAAAATCAATACGAGGACTCTGTTTGTATATTTTAAAGTAATACTTTAAGTCAACTACTAACTAAGATAAAAGTAAAGTATTTGAAATCTGAAAATCACCCTGTATATACAATTTACCACTAATTGGCTAATTGAACAAAAAATACCTCAAACTTATGGGAGCCGAATTGTTCAATCTCCAGACGATATGTTCAATATCCAAAATAATCATTCATAATTTTCAAGCCATGTTCAACGTCCACCTTTAAAGTCATAATATGGGCATAATATAGCTTCAACCTTCGAAAAATGATCTTTAATAATTTCCTGTTACACATATGTATTAAACTAAATGACCGAAATCGAGAATTTTTTAGAATTTGCCTGTAAAAACAAAAAAAAACGTCTCCTGTAAAATTTGCTAAATGGTCTATTGAACATACAAGAACTAAGGCAGCGTAACATGTGAGAAATAAAATGACACCGAAAAAAAAATAAACGAAATCCACAAAAACCCGGATATTGGAATACACGCTAATGAAATAAAGAAAAAAAACCATGCATTATCATTAAGGGTGTTGACGCTGGCTACAAGGAAGAAGAACTCCTAACAGATTTGATAAATCAAAATGAAGACCTAAAAAATGCCATGATCTCGGAAACAGACAATGAACCAATCGTTGTTAAAAAAAAAGCTGAAGAATAAAAAATCGGAAAAATTAGCAAATTTCATCATTCAAACAACTGCAAAACTGAGTATTGACTGCAACTGAATATTGGATATACAAGAGCGCACGTAGAAGACTGTGATCCACTGATGCAATGCTATCATTGCCTTGGATACGGACACACCTCACTGAGATGCCTCGAAAACATGAAGAATCCCAGATGCCTCCACTGTGCAGAAGAGCACAAAATACAAAACTGCACCAAAAAACAAGAACCTGCCAAATGCCACAACTGCACTAACAGAAAGGGCTATCAAAATGATCACGCAGCCAACAGTCATTTATGTGAATTCCGCAAAAAAATGATACAAAATGCCCAAATGCGGATTGAATATGAGTGAGTTGTATTTCATATACTTATTTCTTTAAAAATGAATAATTTCTTCACTGAGGAATTAGATAAAACTCTTAATATTTCGGAATATATTTGTCACACTTTAAATGATTGTAATAAAATCGTGGATAAAATATCAAATTCATTCTCGGTACTCCATTTAAATATCAGATCGATGAAACAAAATTTCAATGAATTTTTACTCTCAATTAATTAACAAAATCATAAACCGGACGTCATAGTGTTAACTGAAGCATTCACCAACGAATACAATAAATTTTGCATACCAGAATATAGCTACTTCGTAACATCTTGTGCTATTAACTCTAGAAATAGTGGTATTGTTGTATTTATTAAATCTTGCTATTCAAACATCGCAGTGGAAGAAGTACCTATGCAGCGAGTTAATTGCTTAGATATTAATCTAAATGTAAATAAAATATGTTTTAATATTATTGCAATTTACCGAACACACGGATCAAACGAGTATACATTTATGGATGAATTGAGAAGCATTATATTATCAAAAAAAATAAACAGAACATAACAATAATCGGCGATTTCAACATAGATGTTTCAAACGAAAATAAAAATTGAATTTATCAATTTTATGTCGGAAATGAATTTTATATTGTGTATAAAAAAATATACTAGAGAAATTACGGGTCAACGTCCATCTTGTATCGATCACATATGGAGTAACACTAAAGATACCGACAAATTACACACGATAATATTAAAAACTGTTGTACTATATTGAAAATAATAAAATAATTAGTCCTAGCCAATTTGGATTTAGAGAGAAACTAGGCACTCATGATGCCATTGCAGAACTAACTTCAACTATATACCGTGCATTAGATAAAAAAAATAAATCCCTTGGCATTTTCATTGATTTGCGTAAGGCTTTTGATAGTATCTCCCATACAAAACTAATAAATAAATTAAATGATATCGGTATTATTGGTAAGGTAATGTATTGGCTGCAAAGCTATCTAACTCAAAGAAACCAAAAAGTAAAATTAAATAACTCACTAAGCGTGGATGAAACTTTAGAATTTGGAATTCCCCAAGGGACTGTTATAAGACCAATTTTATTTATAATTTACGTTAACCATATGTTTAAATTATCACTTAATGGTAAACTTATATCCTTTGCTGACGACACTGCAATAATTATCGAAAAAAAGACATGGAACGAAATTACCAATGCAGCCAATCAAGATAAGAAGGTTATAAAAAATTGGTTCGATGGCAATTTATTATCACTCAACACAGAAAAAACATATTGTATTCCTTTCACTCTACAAGAAGATGTGCCAAATAACCTAATTCTTTCTTTTTTTTCTAATCTTTTTTTTTTTTGGTTTTAGGCATTTCACCCTGAAAAATAAAATATCTTGGTATCTTAATAGATAAAAATGTTAAATGGAAAGACCATATTAATCTCACTGTTGAAAGAATAAGAAAACTTATCTATATTTTCTATAATATACGAAATATTTTAAATAAGAAAACCTTCAAAATTGTCTATTATGCATTAATTCAGTCCATATTGCAGTACGGGATTATTGGGTGGGGAGGGGCTTTTAAGGCTTCTTTACAGCCCATAATTACAATTCAAAGAATAATTATAAAAATCATCCTTAGGAAACCACATGACTCCCCTACTTTAGAGATAATTCGGGAATTTAATGTACCATCTATCACAGAATTGTATAAGAGAATCGCCTTATATCAAATTTATAAAGAATATTTTATTTATAAAATTCACCCCTCAGATAGCATAAGCAATAGATTCAAAACTAATGGCTTAGGTAATAGCCATTCCTATGCTTACAACGACCACGGCTCAGCACCACTATTCGTATTTAGGTGTAAGATGGTACAATATATTATTGTCCAAAAATAAAATTAGTGTAACCGAAACTGTGAATTATGAACAATTCAAAAAGTTAATTAAGTCCCTAAAATTGGATACTGATATATTGTACCCCTAATTTTCTTACACTTACTCAATTTGTAAAATATTTATATATTAATTTAATTGTCTTTAAAAAACTATTTTTCTAATTTGTTTACCTGATATATTGTACCCTTAATTTCCTCACGCTTACTTAATCTGTAAGAAGATATATTATTTTAATTATCTTTAAAAACACACTTTTCTAATTTGTGTACCAATGTTAATATTATGTTTGTATTTATATCAAAAGTTTTTGATTATTGTTTAAAAAATCATTAGAACTAAATGTAAATACTCCTCCCATAAACACGAGCTCCTGGAGCTTAACTAATGGAGTAGTAGAATAAAAAAACGAAAAAAATATATATATAAGTCTGCATATTGTTATCATGTTAAATAATTTACAACTAATAAATAAAAAAATTAAAATTTTTTGCGAGTTTTTACCACGTTTTGTTTTGTTTTACCATATTAAATCACTATTAACTTTGTTTAAGCGTATATTTTTCCATGTTTTACGGTGTTTCACTCAAAACTCATAAAAACATGGTTGAATATGATAAGTATAACTCTTTAAGCGTTTGACTATTGTTGTAGCGAGTAATACCGTGTATTGCATTTTATATCATTTTAGTGCATTTCAAACACGTATTTTACAACTTTGAGCATTTTAACTACATTGTACCACTTTTATGCATACATATTCCACGGTTTTATCGTGTTAACCTAATTTTAGGGTACGATTTTCTGAATTTTACACTTTTAGCTATCTTTTGTAATTCATTAAATTATTAACCGTATTTTCAACTGTTAACCGCATTTAACCTTTGAAAGCCTGGTTTTAAAGGAATTTAGCATGATTTTTAATTGTTCCGATGTTTTTCATTGCTTTACATATCTTAATGATTTTTTTTCCATGTTTCACCAAGTTTCACCAAATAAGTGGAAAAACACATAAAAACATGGTTGAATATGATGATACATGTAAGAAACTAGCAGACGTCACAACACGTGGTAAACATGGCAAAATATGATAAAATGAGGTGATGTATCCAACGTTTAACTTAGTAAAACTAGTAAAAGCTTGGTTTTATATGACGAATCGTGGTAAGATACTAAAAAAAGTCATGAAAAACGTGGCAAAACGTGGTGAAACGTAGCAAAACGTGGCTACATTGATATAAAACATCGTTAAAATGTGATAAATGATGTAAAACATAGTTAAATTTGTGGTGGAAGATGGTGAAACAATTCGAACGTGGATAAAAGCTTGAAAATTTATTGAAAATCATTAACAGACGTGATAAATATGGTAAACCATAGTAAAAAACATGTGTTTTTCAAGACTTCCACCATATTTTGGACTATTTACACTATTTTTATAGTTTTATTTACCAATTTTACTATGTTCTTCAAGGTTTAGCATGTTGTTCGCTGTTTTATCGTCATCTGCCATAAATTTGATAACATTAAACGGTTTTAAATGATGTTGAACCATATTTTTGACGATTTTATGAATTAAACTAATTTATCATTTTTTTAAGCCTAAAATTGCGAAAGAGGATTTTTCCCATAATTTCTTCAGATTTTCAAGGTTTTACCATATTTGACCGTCCTACATCAAGCATTTCTAGGTTTTACCTTATTTTAATGTACCATCATAGATTTCTATGTTTTAGCATATTTTACTGTCTTCCACCATACGTATATGTATGTTTTACCAAATTTTAACGTCTTCCGCCAAAAGTTTCAATGTTTTACCAACATTTATCCCATTTCAGCATTTTTTGTTATGTTTTACGTCATTACAGCAAGGTTTGACTAGATTCGCCGAATTCCACCAAAAAGTTTAATTTATGTTTTATTTGGAAATGGCCAATCGGACGTATCCGATGTCTGATCTGACATATCCAGTGTCTGATCGCACATATCCGATGTCTGATCTGACATGTCTAGTGTACGATCGGACATATCCGATGTCCTATCTGACATATCCAGTGTCCGATCGGACTTATCCGATGTCCAATAGGACATTTCCAGTGTCCGATCGGACATATCCGATGTCCGACAGGACATTTCCTCTGTCCGATCGGACATATCCGATGTCCGATCTGACATTTCCAGTGTCCGATCGGACTTATTCGATGTCCGATAGGACATTTCCAGTGTCCGATCGGACATATCCGATGTCCCATAGGACATTTCCAGTGTCCGATCGGACATATCCGATGTCCGATCGGACATATTCGATGTCCGATCTGACATGTCCAGTGTCCGATCGGACTCATCCGATGTCCTATCGGACACATCCAATGTCTGATCGGACACATTTGATGTCCGGTAGGATATTTCCAGTGTCCGATCGGACTTATCTGATGTCCGATAGGACATTTCCATTGTCCGATCGGACATATCCGATGTCCGATAGGACATTTTCTCTGTCCGATCGGACATATCCGATGTCCGATCTGACATTTCTAGTGTCCGATCGGACTTATTCGATGTCCGATAGGACATTTCCAGTGTCCGATCGGACATATCCGATGTCCGATAGGACATTCCCAGTGTCCGATCGGACATATCCGATGTCCGATCGGACATATTCGATGTCCGATCTGACATGTCCAGTGTCCGATCGGACTTATCTGATGTCCGATAGGACATTTCCATTGTCCGATCGGACATAACCGATGTCCGATCGGACATATCCGATGTCCGATAGGACATTCCCAGTGTCCGATCGGACATATCCGATGTCCGATCGGACATATTCGATGTCCGATCTGACATGTCCAGTGTCCGATCGGACTTATCTGATGTCCGATAGGACATTTCCATTGTCCGATCGGACATAACCGATGTCCGATAGGACATTTCCACTGTCCGATCGGAAATATCCGATGTCCGATAGGACATTTTCTCTGTCCGATCGGACATATCCGATGTCCGATCTGACATTTCCAGTGTCCGATCGGACTTATTCGATGTCCGATAGGACATTTCCAGTGTCCGATCGGACATATCCGATGTCCGATAGGACATTCCCAGTGTCCGATCGGACATATCCGATGTCCGATTTGACATATTCGATGTCCGATAGGACATTCCCAGTGTCCGATCGGACATATCCGATGTCCGATCGGACATATTCGATGTCCGATCTGACATGTCCAGTGTCCGATCGGACTCAACCAATGTCCTATCGGACACATCCACTGTCTGATCGGACACATTTGATGTCCCGTAGGATATTTTCAGTGTCCGATCGGACTTATCTGATGTCCGATAGGACATTTCCATTGTCCGATCGGACATAACCGATGTCCGATCGGACATATCCGATGTCCGATAGGACATTCCCAGTGTCCGATCGGACATATCCGATGTCCGATTTGACATATTCGATGTCCGATAGGACATTCCCAGTGTCCGATCGGACATATCCGATGTCCGATCGGACATATTCGATGTCCGATCTGACATGTCCAGTGTCCGATCGGACTCAACCAATGTCCTATCGGACACATCCACTGTCTGATCGGACACATTTGATGTCCCGTAGGATATTTTCAGTGTCCGATCGGACTTATCTGATGTCCGATAGGACATTTCCATTGTCCGATCGGACATATCCGATGTCCGATAGGACATTTTCTCTGTCCGATCGGACATATCCGATGTCCGATCTGACATTTCCAGATGAGAAAATGTCCGATCGGACCTTGTAAATGTCCCATCGGACAGGGGAAATGTCTAGTCGGACACTGAAAATGTCCTACTGGACATAGAAAATGTCCGATCGGACCTTGTAAATGTCACATCGGACAGGGGAAATGTCTAGTCGGACACTGAAAATGTCCCATCGGACAAGGGAAATGTTAAGTCGGAAAACATATGCTTAAATAATGTAAAACACTGTAAAAATGATATAATTGGATAAAAGATGGTAATACATATAAACATATGGTGAATATTGATGGTTGAATACCGTAAAATGTAGTAAAACATACATATTTATAGTGGAAGACTGTAAAATTTGGTAAAACAAACATATTTATGGTAGAAGACGGTAAAACGTGGTTAAACATACAAAATTATTGTAGAAAGCGGTAAAATGTGGTAATACATATAAATTTATGGTGAAAGGCGATAAAATATGGTAAAACATACCAATGTATGGTGTAAGGCGGTATAATCTGGTAAAGCATACATATTTATGGTGAAAACGGGAAAATTTGGTAAAACAAACATATTTATGGTGAAAGACGGTAAAATGTGGGAAAAAATACAAATTTATGGTGGAAGGCGGTAAAATGTAGTAAAACATACATATTTATGGTGGAAGACTGTAAAATGTGGTAAAACAATGAAATGCATTGTGGCTGTCGACGAAATATGGTGAAGCCTTGAAAATCTGATAATATTATAACAAAAAGGCCTCATTGGTAATTAACTTATAAAAATGATAGAATACCATCAAAATATGCCGATTAATTGGTTTAACTTGTGAAATTGTCGAAAACTATAGTAGAACATAAACTTATCAAACTCATTAGACTAGATTAAACTCGTTTAATCTAGTCTAATGTATGGAGGAAGACGTAAAACATCGTCCAACGTGATGTAACCTTGAAAATCATTTTTACTGAATGAAAAGATATTTATCACCTATTTACCACTTTTTACACTCATCACCATATTTTGCCATGTTTTTGTTTGTTTTAACATATTGTTCACTATTAGTTCGATTAGGTACGATGGGCAAATAAGTAGTCTTCACTTATAGCAATTGTACCGCATCGAAACACGTATTTTACGTCTTGAGCATTTTAACTACTTAGTACCACTTTTATGAATACATATTTCACAGTTTTTACGTATTGAGCTAGTTTTGAGGAATTATTTTCTGAATTTTACACTTTTTGCCGCTTTTGCAATTCGTTAAATTATTGACAGCATTTTTGACTGTTAACCGCATTTAACCTTTTATTACATTTTTTTATCGTAGGAAGCCTAGTTTTTATGGCCATTATGTATATTTCACTGATTTTTAGCGTGTTTTTTTTCAATATTTCTGATGTTTTTCATTTATTTACACATTTTTTCCAAGTTTCACCAAAATTTCACCAAATAACGAGGTAAAATAAATCAAAAGATGGTATAATATGATGAAACGTGGTAACAAACTTCACAAAACGAGCACAAGTAGAAAAACGTGGCAAAATATGATAAAACAAGGTGTTGTTTAGAATTCTTAACCATATTTCATCGAATTACGAAGTAAAACTCATAAAAACGTGGTTAAATATGACGAAACGTGGTAAGATACTAAAAAACACGTGAAAAACGTGGTGAAATGTGATTAAACGAGATAAACCATCGTAAAATATGATAAATGATTTAAAACGTAGTTAAATGTGGTGGAAGATGGTGTAACTATTCATTCATAATAATGTTTTATCACATTTATATCATAAAATTTTATTTAACATTTGTTAACAGGACAAAGCAGTGAAAAATTGAGAAAACATTGTAAAATGTAAGACAGTATTTTTTACCATGTTTCATGATATTTTACCCTAGTTACGGTTCTTCATCATATTTGTGTTTCTGCATATTTACAGTATTTTATCCTTTAAACCATTTTTTTGCCATTTTTATGCGTTTAAGCGTATTTAATGGTAATTGCGTTTCTCTACCATTATTGTGTTTCAGCATTTTTGAATTTTTTAATATTTTAGAGATTTTTACCATTTTTAGGCGTTTTCAATGCTAGTTGCTTTTCTTTGTAATAGTTGTGTCTAAGCTTTTTTACAATATTTTATCCTTTTAAAACTTTTTACCATTTTTATGCTTTTAAGCATATATAATGCTAGTCGAGTTTCTCAATCATATTTGTGTTACTGCATTTGTACAGTACTTTATACTTTTGACCAATTTAACATTTTTATGACTTTAGTGTGTTATTCCATTTTCTGCATTTTTAATAAAAAATTTTTATCATAAAAATTCCCATCTATTCCACTATCCACCTTGTTTTGCAAATTTTAGTATGTTTTACAAAATTCTTCATCCTTTACCATCTTTCCACAATATTTATATATGTTTAGAGTTATTAAACGTTGGGCATTTTTACCGCATTTTACTATTGATTTTTTTACTTTACTTACCGCATTTTTACACTTGTTTTTTTTACTATTGTCCGTATTCATTGATGAATATTTTACTGATTTAACCTTTTCAAAATTGTTTATCAATTCGACAATTAATATTCTACAAATTATTGAATGGACAAATGGGCAAAAATGTCCTAAAAGGAATGTCCGATGTGGCCACTGTCCAAAGTGTTGTCCAATTGGACAAGGTTTAGTCCAATCGGACAAGACCGTGTCCGATCGGACAATTATTTGTCCGATCGGACAAAACTGTGTCCGATCAGACAAATGATTGTCCGTTCAGACAATTCTTTGTCCAATCGGACAATACTTTGTCCAATCGGACAATATTTTGTCCGATCGGACAAAACTGTGTCCGATCGGACAAATAATTGTCCGATCGGACACAGTCTTGTCCGATTGGACAAAGTATTGTCCGATTGGACAAAGTATTGTCCGATTGGACAAAGAATTGTCTGAGCGGACAAACACAGTATTGTCCGATCGGACACAGTATTGTCCAATCGGACAAAGTATTGTCCGATTGGACAAAAAATTGTCTAAACGGACAATCATTTGTCCGATCGGACACAGTTTTGTCCGATCGGACAAAGTATTGTCCGATTGGACAAAGAATTGTCTGAACGGACAATCATTTGTCTGATCGGACACAGTTTTGTCCGATCGGACAAAATAATGTCCGATTGGACAAAAAATTGTCTGATCGGACAATTATTTGTCCGATTGGACACAGTCTTGTCCGATCGGAAAAAGTATTGTTCGATTGGACAAAAAATTGTCTGATTGATTATTTGTCTGATCAGACAAGGTTTTGTCTGATTGGACTAAACCTTGTCCAATTGGACAACACTTTGGACAGTGGCTACATCGGATATTCCTTTTAGAACATTTTCGCCCATTTGTCCATTCAATAATTTGTAGAATATCAATTGTCGAATTGATCAACAATTTTAAAAAGGATTAAATCAGTAAAATATGCATAAATAAATACGAACAATAGTAAACAAAACAAGTGTAAAAATGCCGTAAGTAAAGTAAAAAAATAGTAATGGCGAAGAAATAAAAAAAACAATAGTGAAATGCGGTAAAAATGCCCAACGTTTAATAACTCTAAACATATAAATATTGTGAAAAGATGGTAAAGGATGAAGAATTTTATAAAACATACTAAAATTTGCAAAACAAGGTGGATAGTGGAATAGATAGTAAATTTGACGATAATTTTTTTTTAATAAAAAAATAGAATAGGATATAACGCGCTGAAACGCGTAAAATGGCATAAAATGGTTAAAAGGATAAAATACTGTAAAAACGCAGAAAAACAAAATATATAAAGAAAAAAAAATATAATTAAAGACGCTTAAAAGCATAAACATGGTAAATAATCTATAAAAGGATAGAATACGGTACAAATGCTGAAACGTTAATTTGTAAGAAACGAAACTAGCATTAAATACATTTAAAAGCATAAAAATGGTAAAAATGGTTAAAAAGGTAAAATACTATGAAAATGCAGAAACCTAAATATGATGAAGAACCGCAACTAGCGTAAAACAGCATGAAACATGGTAAAAAATAAGTCTTTTAGTAAGTATACCGTGTTTTACCATGTTTTCTCAATTTTGCTGTGCTTTCTTCTGTTTAAGGATACTAAACAAGGTTTCACAATTCATCCCTTGTTTTACCGTGTTTGATAATTTTAACAATTTTTAACAGAGCCTTACCAAGTCCTACTTTCTCTTTGATTTCCAATACTTTACGGTTTGACCACATTTCTGAGAGTTTTGACAACGTTTCATTTTGTTTTACCATATTAAATCACTATTAAATTTCACTGCTTTGTCCTGTTAACAAATGTTTAATAAAATTTTGTGATATTAATGTGATAAAACATAATTTCACCAGAGAAATACGGTAAAAATAGTGAAAACAGGTTTAACATTGTAAAACATTGTGAAGAATGACAACATGTGCTAAAATAATGTAAAACATGGAAAAAATACTAAAATTGGATTAAAGATGGTAAAACAGAGAAAAATGTAGTGGTAAACGGTGAAATACGGTAAAAAATAGTAAAAAAAGGTCAAATATAGAAAAACACTGTGTAGAATGATAAAATGTGCCAAAATAATGTAAAACACGGTAAAAATGCTAATATTGGAAAAACAACTTTAAAAATGATAAAATTTTGGTGGAATACAGTAAACTACGGTAAAAATAGTGAAAACAGGTTTAACATTGTAAAACATTGTGAAGAATGACAACATGTGCTAAAATAATGTAAAACATGGAAAAAATGCTAAAATTGGATTAAAGATGGTAAAACAGAGAAAAATGTAGTGGTAAACGGTGAAATACGGTAAAAAATAGTAAAAAAGGTCAAATATAGAAAAACACTATGTAGAATGATAAAATGTGCCAAAATTATGTAAAACACGGTAAAAATGCTAATATTGGAAAAAATACTTTAAAAATGATAAAATTTTGGTGGAATACAGAAAAATACGGTAAAAATAGTGAAAACAGGTTTAACATTGTAAAACATTGTGAAGAATGACAACACGTGCTAAAATAATGTAAATCGCGGTAAAAATACTAAAATGGGATAAAAGATGGTAAAACGTAGAAACGTCTGATGGTAGACGGTGAAATACGGTAAAAAATAGTGAAAATGGTCGAATTTAGAAAAACAATGTGAAAAATGATAAAACGTGTCAAAATAATGTAAAACACGGTAAAAATTCTAAAATCGGATTAAAATGGTAAAAAAGAGAGACGTATGGTGGAAGACGTTAAAATACGGTTAAAAAAATAGTGAAAGAAGGTCAAATATAGAAAAACATTGTGAAGAATGATAACATGGGCTAAAATAATGTAAACACGGTAAAAAATTTAGAATTGGATAGAATACGGTAAAACAGAGAAACGTTTGGTGGAATACGGTAAAAAAATAGTGAAAAAAGGTCGAGTATAGAAAAACACTTCGAAGAATAATAACATGTGCTAAAATAATGTAAAACACGGTAAAAATTCTAAAATTGGATAAAATACGGTAAAACAGAGAAACGTGTGGTGACGGACAGAAACAGTCGGTGAAATACGGTAAATAATAGTGAAAAAAGGTAGAATATAAAAGAACGATGGTAAAACAGAGGAACGTATGGTGGAAGACGTTTAAATACGGTAAAAAAATAGTGAAAACAGGTTTAACTTTGTAAAAAACTCATAAAAACGGTAAAAACGCTGAAATGTTTGGTGAAAGACGGTAAAATATGGTAAAACCTTGAAAATCTGATCAAATTATGGTAAAAAAAAGGCTTCGTCCGCAATTAACTACTAAAAATGATGGACTACCTTAAAAATATGCCGATTAATTGGTTTATCCTAGTAAATCGTCGTAAAAGACGGTACGACATCATTTAAAACTGTTTTATGTATCAAATGTTTGGCGAGAGACGGTAAAACAGCGAACAACCTGCTAAACCTTAAAAAAATAGTAAAATATTGCTAAAGATCATTAAAAACCAGTCAAAAATATGGCGGAAGACTTGAAAAACACATGTTTCACCTTTTTTTACTATGTTTTACCATATTTACCACGTCTTATAATGAAGTATCAAAATTTCAGCCTTTTATCCACCTACGAATTATTTCACCACCTACTAGAATCATATAGAATTCCGTAGAAATATGCCGATTAATAGGTTTAAAACCGTTTAGTCTAGTCAAATGTATGGCGGATGACGGTAAAACAGCAAACAA
>JAIUSX010000574.1:0-22721 GCA_026573805.1 Hesperophylax magnus
TTTGACTGTTTTGGCAGATTGTTGATGTAGAGATGTATTTTGTGGTGGTGGCGGTGGTGCAAAGAAAATGTTAAATTCATTTGCAATGTTTTTTGGTTCTGATACCAGGTTATCATTTATTTTAAGACAGATTTTTGGTTTACTTTTAGAATTAGAATTATTTGAGTTCTCTTTTATTAAGTTCCACGATGTTTTGGTTTTATTTTGCGCGTTTTGAATTCGTTTACTATTGTAATTCCGTTTAGCTACCTGTTTTACTTTACTGAGAATTTTTTTGTATTGTTTGTAATTGTTTATGATTGTGAGGTCATTTGTGTTTTTTTGTTTCATGTACAGATGTCTTTTTTGTTTAATAGATATCTTAATACCAGTCGTTACCCAATTTATTTTGCGTATTTCGGGATATTTATACTGTTTAAAGGGGAAATAAAGCTTCATACCATTATTTATTGAATTAATGAAGTATTCGTAGCTGTCATTAATGGATTCAAAGGATTTCAGTGGTTCCCAACATATACACGATAAGTAATTGTTAAAAATGTTTGTGTTTTCTGTGTTAAATAATTGTTTTTTTGTATACCACGTTTGGTTTATATTATATTCTGTTTTTACGTGCATTAACTGTGCCATATGATCTGATACAGCTAATTCTGTGACTTCCCATGTGTAAGAGCTTTTTGATATATTTGTACCTATATGATCAATTTTACTTTTTTTATTTCCTTGTATACGAGTAGGTTTATCAATAATCAAGCGTATGTTGTAAGATTTTAGTGTGTTTTTGAGTGAATCTGCGTTTTTGTTCTTGTAGCTTGTATCAATATTTAAGTCACCGCAGAGTATTATTTGTTTTTTGTTGTTTTTGCAAATTTTGTTTAATAATAGTTCAAGTTGTTCAAAAAAAATATTTATATCAGAGTCTTATAGTAAACTGTACAAATTATCATTTTAAGCTTTGGGATTTCAATACCAACACATTCAAATACAAATTCTTTCGTTATTTGTTTAACACTTTCTAGTTCTGTAAAAGCAATGTTTTCGTTTAGGTAAATGAAGACACCTCCATGAATATGGCTCTCTCGACAAAAAATTTAACCTAATTTATAGCCCTTAAAATTGATAGATGTCTTCGTCTCGACTGGTTGTGCCCTTTTGAATACCGTCTACATTCTAGAATCTTCCATGTAAAATTATTGTCACGTATAACGATATGTTCAAATAAACTCAGTGAATTTCAACCTTCTTTTACTAAAAACAACCTTCTGATATTGAGAGTCCTTTAGGATCTGTTTAAAACCACAAAACGGTAAATCCTAAACCATGTTCAACGTTCCACCATTAAATTCATAATATGGGGATATTATAGCTTTAATCTTCGAAAAATGATCTTTAAAAATTTCCTGCTTCACATATGTATTAAACGAAATGACCAAAATCGAGAATTTTTTTGAATTTGCCTGTAAAAACAAAAAAAAAAAACGTCTCCTGTAAAATTTGCTAAATGGTCTATTGAACATACAAGAACTAAGGCAGCAAACCGTAATCAAGTAATCTTAATCAACGGTGTCTTCTCGAAATCTATCGAGGTAAAATCTGGTGTCCCCCAAGGGTCCCACCTAGGTCCGCTAATGTTCAAAATTTATATAAATGACATTGGATCATGTTTTCAAAATTCCAAATTAGAACTTTATGCCGATGACATGAAAATATTCAAAGTTATTCGTTTTATTTCTGACTGCGAAGCGTTACAGAGTGATCCAGCTTTGGAAGTATTGCAAAGTTAACTGTCTAGATATATACGTTTCTAAATGTCACACTATGAAATTCACCAGAAATAAACACGTAATTAAGTACTCATATTCACTCAACAATAAACTTGTCATCTCTAAAACGGAATGTAAAGACCTCGGCGTTTACCTTGATAGCAAACTTATATTTAATAAGCACATTGACTCAATCGTTAATAGGTCGTATAAAATGCTTGGTTTCGTGCTACGTGTAAGTAAAATCTGTACTGAGATCTGTGGATATTTGTGGAGGTAGTTCACCTTCTATCTTCTCAAAGTTAGCCAACGGCAGTGTTTTACATATTTCTAATGCTTTACCAATTTGACCTGCAAATGATTTAGGTCCTGCAGTAGGGCCATCCAAATAGGTAAACAAATGCCTCAATGGTAACTTATTGGCGTGTAAGAGACAAATTCTCCATTGAAATGGTCGAGATGGTCTGTTTTCCCTGTATTTGCGTTTGTTCCACCACAGCCAACAGCCATTAAACCATCTAGTGATATCTTTTCAGTCGTTAAAAATCTGTGGATAGCTCTTTCAATATTTCTTGCACTGCCCGATGTTAGAACCCCATACCCAACATAAACAGTACCTGGTTCGGTAAGTTTTTAGATTCTCACGGCCAAAAGCATTTTTGTTGTTTGTTTTTGGGGTGTTATGCCGTGTTGCGCTAACTCCTTCTTTAGCCGACGTTTCGGACAGCGTTGCAGTGTCCATCATCAGGGCAGATCCGGTAGATCCGAAGATGTGGCAACACGGCATAACACCCCAAAAACAAACAACAAAAAAGTACCTGGTTCTTTTATAATCGAAATATGTTCCTCTTGTACAATCACTCTAAGCCTCTTCGATCCTTTTAAAACAGTTTTAGCCGTCTTGTCTTTCCTTCCATCGAAATATAATGAAGGGATTTCTGTTACTCTTTCTTCGGTTAAAATTTGCTCGGGTCTCATTCTGTCTTATTGTTCTTAGTTTCATCCTATCTATTATGCCTCATTTCTTGTTTGAGAGTACGCAATCTTCTATTCAGCAATTTTTTACTTTGGATAAGATCAGTTCTTCCTAAGGCCATTAGTCAGTTAGTGCGTTGGTCTTCTAAAAACACTTGTTCCTCTTTTGGAACTTTTTTTTCTCTCAAACAAGTACAGCTTACAAATTCTTGACATTTACTTGCAGCTATGTCAAAAATCTTTCTACTCTGTACTCTGAACTCTTCTAACTTTTCTTCCTTAAGTTTCTTCAAAGACTTTTTCAAATTATAACACTTCGATTGACAACTTTTTAGTAACTATAAGATTATTTTGTATGTGACAATTGGAATAGAAGATTTTATCCACAGTTCTTCAATTTTCGTTCAAACTACTTCGGTAATTTCCAAATACGTAGGTTCTTTTGTTGTAGTATTCCTTACTTTTAAGTCTTATCTAACCCATTCGTAGAATTTCATCTCTTTTTCATACGTAGATAGGATATTCTTTTTCAACTCTGCACTTACACCAAATATCGGACATTTTAAATTTTGTCTTCTAGAAATAAATATAATTCACTTAAAAAACGTTTATCAATAAGTACTCGTGAATATAATTGACGTGCGACCTTTCACCTGAGACAATTATCGACAGTAGTTTAAACAAAACACTGCATTTCGTAGATTGTCAGGTGCCGCCCCCCCGCTTCGTCCCGCACTTTGCACCTCTGTTATAGCGCCAAAGTATATTAAAATAAAGAAATATTTGATTGCAATAGCTATTTTACTATATTTGGATATGTTTTTAAATAAAATACACCTATTTTAATAAATTATTATTATTAACTAAAATTCTTGTCGGACCTCCGCCAAGAATTGGAAACTCGGATAAAGGGAGGAGAAGTTGGGTTAACAATAATATATATGAATAACAAGCCCACAATAATAAGGTCAACTTCAAAAAACTCAAACACATCATCGGATACGGCCAAAATATCCAAGGCTGCCTTACCAAACTCATAGAGCTACAAACTACTCTTCCACTACTCCAACACATTGAAGTTTTTCTTCTTACCGAAACTTGGCTTGATCCTGATATTCACACCGAGGAACTTGGATTTTCATCTTACAACACCTACCGCCTTGACAGAAATCCAGCCACTAGTACTAAAACCAGAGGAGGAGGAGTTCTTATATCTGTTACAAAATTACTGCCATCCACTCGATTAATTTGTAAACATCTGGACGTGGAACAGGTATTCGTTTTACTAAAAACTAAATCAGGCAAAATTCTACTGGGATGTGTCTACATTCCTCCTGGATCCAATATCACAGTCTACAGAAACCACATAGATGACCTCGAAACCTTTAAAAATAAATACCCTGATGCCAGAACAATTTTATTTGGTGACTATAATACCCCTTGCATTGATTGGATGAATAAGAACTCTTATAACAACTTAAGCCTACCAGAAAATGCCCGCGAAATAATAAATATGACGAACTTACTCTCTCTACATCAAGTCAATCAAGTCTACAATACCAATAATCGGCTGCTGGATTTAGTATTCTGCAGTGATACCTCAGTCCATATTGCTAAATCAGTTGACGAGCTTCTCCCCCTAGACTGCCACCACCCCGCCCTAAGCATAACCATCACTACTAATAACTCACCAGATGACACAACTGTTCTTCCTAACCTAACTTATAATTTCTCCAAAGCTGACTATTCTAACATGAATCAATATCTTGCAAATGAAGACTGGTCATTTCTTCACCATAATAATACCATTAACTATAACCTTGAATTATTTTACAAAATTATTAATAAGGCCATTGAAAGCTTTGTACCACTTTCACACTTCAAGGAAGCGAAGTTCCCAAAATGGTTCAGTGGCGAGCTAATTAACCTAGTTATCTGTAAAAAAATTGCACACAAAAACTTTAAAGAATCGAACTCTCTTATCGACTACAAGATATTTCACAACTATAGAACTCAATGTAAAAAACTATCAAGAAATTCATATTTCAATTATATAAATGGAATCGAAAACTCTATACCTTCTAATATACAAAACTTTTTCACTCACGTTAACTCTCTTAGAAAAAACAAACAAGGTTTACCCCTTTCAATGCACTTCAAAGAAAAGAGTAGTACTGACATGAATGTAAAAGTTAACTATTTTGCTGATTATTTTAAAAGCGTCTATGACGAAGATATCCCAGACAATTATATACCACTTTCGTCGCTTAACGAGAGCATACATATCCCTGCCATATACATCAACATAAACGACGTTATAAGTAAAATCAAATCCTTAGACAAAAACAAAAAGGCTGGACCTGATAATGTACATCCCAATATCCTGATAAATTGCATTACTTCACTGGCTGAGCCGATTTTTCTATTGTTTAATCAATCCCTTGACACAGGGTGCTTCCTTGATATTTGGAAACGTTGTTATCTAACTCCTATATTTAAAAAGGGTAATAAAAGTGATGTTACTAACTATAGACCAATATGTAAGCTATCTGTAATTCCTAAACTTTTTGAAAAACTATTACTTGATAAAATTTCACCATGTATTAACCATCTCATTGTTCAGAATCAACACGGATTTTTGTCGGGTAGATCAACTCTGACAAATCTCTCGTTATATGAAAACTATATATCAAACGCATTAGCTACCAGAACTCAAGTCGATTCCATATATACGGACTTTATCAAGGCCTTTGACAAAGTATGCCATAAAATTCTCCTGATCAAACTACGTAAGCTCGGTATTGAAAACTTTTAGAATGGTTTGCTAGCTATCTAACTGATAGAGTTTTACTTGTAAAAATCAATTTGTTCATTTCCAATCAATTTATAGCTACCAGTGGTGTACCACAGGGGTCTCATTTAGGCCCAATATTATTTTTACTGTTCATAAATGATATTGTAAATATATTTGATGAAGATATTAATACGTTACTTTTCGCAGATGATTTAAAAATATTTAAAATAATCAAAAGCGCTGAAGATTGTATCTGTCTACAAAATAATTTGAACAGGTTAATTAATTGGTGTTCTCTTAACAAACTTCATCTGAACATAAATAAGTGTTATTCAATTAAATTTTACAGAATAAATCAACCAATTATTCATTCATATAAACTCAATAACTCAATCCTTACCTCTGTCGAAGAAATTAATGACCTGGGGATAACTTTTGACTCTAAATTAAACTTTATATCGCATATAAATAATATTAATAATAAAGGAATGAAAATGCTAGGCTTCATTCTTCGAAATTCCAGAGGTTTCAAGAATATTTCAACATTAAAAATTTTGTATACATCCCTGGTTCGTAGTCAAGTCGAATATAACTCCTCGATCTGGTCCCCCCACTACAAATTACATTCAGATTCAATCGAAAAAATTCAACATAAATTCCTAAGACACATTAATTTTAAACTCGGTATTCCCATTGAAAATATAAATTATAATTACTTGACGAAAAATCTAAATTTATTAAAACTCTCAGATCGAAGAATTATATCCGACTTAATATTTATGTTCAAAATTGTAAATGGTAGTATAGACAGTCCTGATTTAATTAACCTCATTGAATTTCATATACCCACGAGAGCTTTTCGTTCTAAAATTTTGTTTAAATGCAACAATATCAGGACTGAGTATTCTAAAAACTCGCTTGTACCTAGGTTGCATCAAGTTAGTAATAGATACGCAGATGTGGCAGATCTATTTAACTGCACGCAAGGTAGGTACAAGAGGGCTATGCTATCAAATCTTTTCAATCAATATTAATTTAATCTAATTCTACCTTATTTGCACTATAGAAACTTATGTACTTGTATCTCTTGTTTACTTATTTACTTACTCTCTAATGTCATTTCACAATCAAATGCCACATATATTTGTAATTCTTTTTGAAAATATTTCTACGATTTTAACTGTGACATGTTATCATTGTTTATGGTATATTTATACCGTTGATATTAAATAAATAAATTCTGTACTATTTTCTAGGCCGCGCAAATATCCCCTAAACTGTCGTTTTTGTAAATTTTCGATTTCTCGGCGGGGGCTCTTACCGTTATCTGATATTATTTATATTTTTAATTGAGGTACCTAACTGAAATTAATTTTCGAAAGATGAATAAAAACTATAAACAAAGTTTCAAGTGCCCATCTTGCAAAGAAACTAATAAAATTTCTCAACAAACAAATGAGCTGACAGAGACATCTGTGAATGAAGCCCCACAACATAATGAAGATGAGCTGACGGAGACATCTGTGAACAAAACCCTACAACATAATGAAACACCGGGAGATAACGATAAAATTAATTCAATAATTAACCAATTAAACAAAAACTTCAAAAGCTTCCAAGAGATGTCTCTAAAAATATATTCACTACTAGAAAATTTTCAACAAGAAATTAAAAGTCAAATTACAAACATAAATAAAAACATTTATGAACTAAAGCATGTAACAAAAAAAGTGGAGAATTCCTTAACAAATTTAACACCTTCAAGCAGTATTCAATCGCTCTTGACTTATAAAGCCGAAACAAAAGCAACTTCCCATAGTGGAAAATAACATTTCTTTATTTCTTACTGTCCCGTTATCAAATTCCAACTTCTTATTAGAATTAGCGACGATTAAACAAATCGCGATTAATAATGGCTATAATGCAAATATGGTCAATAACATCCTAAATAAGAAATTAAAAAGATTATCGACAAGTAAATTTATATTTAACAGCTCCCCTCATAATAATAATATATCAACTAATAATTTTAATATTTGGGGCTCAATGACTGGAAAGGCCACGGTGGAACATTTTCCTGCTGGGGGATGTGTGCCTATAAAATACCGTGATACGCCATCTTGCAATAACATCAGCAACATTTCCAGTAAGTCCTACTCCTTAGCGTCCTAGAGTGGTCTTTATGATCCCGCGAGTCCCGGGCAATATGACCACTGACCCTAACATCATGGTCGTAGCTGATAAGGAGAGGGCGAATGGCGAGTTTCCGGCGCCATAAAACCGGATCAGCTCAGCTAAGGGAAGGTAACCCCTACAGAAAAATCCCTGGAGAAGGCAATGGGAAACCACTCCAGTATCTTTTCCCAGCATATCACTATGGAGAGAAACCAACCAATGGCCCCGAGTCCCGGGCGGCCCTTAAATGGGCCAGGGGTGCGAAGAATCTCCCGGCTCAAAATAGTGAATTCAAAAATAAGACTAGGAACATGGAATGTAAGAAGTTTATACAGCGGTAAATTGGATAATGCAATACAGGAAATGGAAAGATTAAAAGTAGATATTCTTGGAATTAGTGAACTGAGATGGACTGGCAGCGGCATACACCAACATGAGAAGGGAAATCTATACTACTCAGGAAGTGACCCACAGGACAGAAACCGTCGAAACGGAGTTGCTGTATTTGTCATGGAGAAGTATGTAAAATTTGTTAAGAATTTTGTACCCATCTCGGACAGAATAATATTATTACAATTACACTGTCAACCCATCAACATGAATATTATTCAAGTGTATGCACCAACAGCGGAAGTGAGATATGATGGTGATGTGGAATCTTTTTATGACTCACTAGCCAGTACATTGCAAAGTTTGAAAGGAGGAGAAGTCAATTTTGTCATTGGAGACTTAAATGCCAAAATTGGTGAAGGTCGCCGCTCTCATATAGTTGGTGAATATGGCTTAGGCATAAGCAATCAAAGAGGTGATAGACTATATGAATTCTGCCAGGATAAAAATATGGTTGTATTAAATACCTGGTTTAAACTCCCGAAAAGAAGGCTTTATACGTGGAGATCACCCCAGGATGGAACAATCTATGATATTGTCAGGAACCAAATTGACTATGTGTTAGTAGACCATAGATTCAGGAACTCCGTAAAGAGAGTCACCACGTACCCTGGTGCGGACATTGGTTCTGACCATGTTTTGTTAACTGCCGATATTGTTTTACGCTTAAAACAAACAAAAAAGCCCAAAACCAAAATTAAAATGGAAATCTCGAAACTCCATGAAGAAGTGGTCAGAAATAGGGTATCTCAGACTTTGAACGATAATATTAGGCTACTCCCTTGTGATCCATCGATAGAAATACAAACACAATGGGATAACCTTAAGTCAGTTATACGTGAAACCTGTGATGCAAATTTGAAAGTTGATAAGCAAATTAGAAAAAAGAATTGGATGACTGACCACATTTTGAACTTAATGGATGAGAGACGTAAACACAAACATAATGAGACACAATATAAAAACTTACAAAGAATGATTAGACGTGAAATTAAAAAAGCCAAAGAAGAATGGATGAAGTCACAGTGTGAAGAACTAGAATCGTACAGTCGTAGTCACAATGCATTCAAACTTCACAAAAAATTAAAGGAAATTACAGGCACTTCTAGAAGAATTACTCCATCATGTTTAGTTGACGATTCCAATAAATTAATATTGGATGAAAAAGATATTTTACAAACATGGGAAAAGTATATTCATGATACATTCAAAGATATTAGACCTGACATTAATATTCCCAATGATCAATTGCATGGACCATCGATTTTAAAATCAGAAATTCTTCATGCGATAAAGACTTCAGACAATAGAAAAGCGTGCGGACCAGACGATATTCCAGTTGAGGTGTTGAAGCTCTTTAATGATGAAAATGTTGACTACCTGTTGAGGTTATTTAATTCTATATACGACACAGGGAATATACCCCAAGATTGGCTAAAATCCACCTTCGTGACATTGCCTAAAAAACAATACCCTAAGAAGTGCAGTGACTATCGATTAATAAGCCTGATGAGTCATGTCCTTAAATTATTCCTCAAAATAATACATGCCAGGATACGCAATAAGTGCGAGCAGGACTTGGATGACACCCAGTTTGGCTTCAGAAATGCGTTTGGGACGCGTGAGGCATTATTGTCTATCGATGTACTATTGCAAAAGTGTCGTGACCAAAGAAAGGAAGTTTTTGCCTGTTTTATTGACTACGAAAAGGCATTTGACAGGGTAAAACATGCTGACCTAATGAAAATGCTTGCGGATTGTAACGTTTACACCAAAGACCAGAATTTCATAAAAAACCTGTATTGGTTCCAAACAGCAGAAATAAGACATGGGAATGAGAGATCTAATGCAATTGCCATTCAGCGTGGAGTACGACAAGGCTGTATCCTGTCGCCACTATTGTTTAATCTCTATTCCAACTATGTCTTTAAAAGAGCCCTAAGTAATACTGAGAAGGGTCTTAAGATCAACGGAGTTGTCATTAATAACATAAGATACGCAGATGATACTGTATTACTAGCTGACTGTATCGATGACCTCCAAGACCTATTAAATCTTGTTAATAATGCTGGTGAGCAACTGGGCCTAACAATCAACGTCAATAAAACAAAATGGATGACTTTTGGACGACTAGATCACTCTGAATCAGTGATACAGTTAAATGGTTGCAATGTCGAAAAGGTCGAAAGATTTAGATACCTCGGCAGTATTCTCACGGAGACTCTTGACCCAGATGTAGAGGTTAGGTGCAGAATTGAAGCAGCAAGAACTGCGTTCATTAAAATGAAATCCCTCTTCTGCAATGATAATATCAGCTTAAAACTAAGGCAGAGAATGCTAAAATGTTATGTGTGGTCGGTCTTGTTGTATGGATGTGAAACATGGACCTTGAAAGTAAATACCATGAACAGGTTAGAGGCTTTTGAAATGTGGCTTCACCGGAGAATACTCAAAGTACCATGGACCGACATGATCACCAACACAGAAATTCTCAGGCGGGCTAGAGCAGAGAGAGAACTGCTTAGATTAATAAAAATCAGGAAAATTTCATATCTGGGTCATGTACTTCGAGGGGAGAAGTATCACTTGCTCCAGTTAATATTGAAAGGCAAGATAGAGGGTCGCAGAGGGCCTGGTAGGAGACAAATGTCTTGGCTGCGAAACATACGAGAGTGGACCGGCATTAGAAGTGTGGAGGAGCTATTCCGGGCAGCGCAAGACAAAGAGACATTTTCAAGAGTGATCGCCAACGTCGGGGGGACCTGATACGGCACATAAAGAAGAACTAATAATAATCAACCTCAACAATGGCGTAGAATTTTGTACATCAATAATTTCTCTCAAAAAAGCATAAAAAACCTCCCACCAGATATCAAACCAGCTTTTTACACTAACAATAGTATAGGTAAATTTTTGATGAACGTTAAGGACAAAGAACATCGGTTAAATCATTCAGGTATTTACTCACTGCAATGTAGTGACTGTCCCGCGTTTTACATAGGCAAAACAGCACGTAATATCAACACGCGAGTCAAAGAACACCTGAGATGCTTAAATAGTAATGGGTTCTCCGAATTCGCAAATCATCTCATATCAACCAACCATACGTTTGACAAAAACACTGGCGTCAGTCTATTGCATAAAAACGGAATAGGCCTTAGGTTGGATAACTTAGAGGCGTTAGAATTAAGGAAAGCCAAAAACGTCAATAGCAAAGTCATCAACAACCAAATAAACTTAAATAAAAGCCCTATACTCAGATTGTTCCCTATTGACAAAGAGCACTCGCATCTCAATCTCCCACCTATCCCTACCTCTTCCGCTATAGCTCAGACCGTCTACTTACCGTGATATCAACACATGTTAATTAATATTTTATATGTCTAGGTTTAGAATTATACAGTCCTGATGAAGCTACGGTTGTAGTGAAACCCGGTCGACATTAAGTATTTACCTATAAGTGATGTTTACAAAGTTAAACACACAGCTGAAAACTCACAAAAGGTCCATAATACTGGGGGACTTTAATATCAACTTACTTGACTCCACAAACACACACACTTGTAAATACACAGAAATCATCAAGTCAAACAATTTCAATATAATAAACAAAAAACATGCGACACGTATCACAGAAAGCACCAACACCATTATCGATCACATCATCTCAGACATAAATCTTTCATATTCTATAACATTATCCGAATACAAGCACGACACAGGGCCACGGCGTGAAATAAAACGGCTGAAAGCAGCCAGAAAAGCATTTGAAGTTAAGTCAGAGACCAACTCAATATGAATAGCCTTAGTCACAAGGCATACAAACATACAAATATATGCCTTCTGCGAATGTTGTCCTCTCCGACGAGTAAGCGTAATACGAAGAGGACCCGCGTAATCAACACCGGTATGAACGAAGGCTTTTGCTTCAGTACCTACTACGATATGAAGGTAAATCTGCCATCTTTGGCGTAGGATGTGATGGATTTGAGCGGAAGCAGCAGTTGCATTTCCGCACCCTTGCCCTAATAACCGTCCTAGCATATAATTTCCAATAGCGCTGACGTAATATAGACATAAGAAGTCCTGGACCGGTATGACAGTTCATGACATGAAAGTGATCTATGATAAGATTTACAACAGAGTCATGTTTAGGTAGTAATACCGGATGTTTAGCCTCAAAAGGTACCTAAGTCCGATTTAGAAAGGCGTCCCCCAATACGTAACAAATTGTCCTCATCAAGAAATAAAGACAAACCCTGAAGCCTTTTGGAGTGGAATTTGCCTTTCTGAAGTGCAGCAATATCATTTGAAAAATGAGCATTCTGCACGGAACGAAGTACAGCCTTTTCAGCAGTCACAAGATTATTGACAATTCCAGAGGAAGGTGATATCTTTTTTATGAATCGGAGGATATAAACGACACTTCTTAGTAGATTATCCCAAGTGTATATACGCTGGGCCAGTTCGCCCAGAACCGATTGTTTACCCAGAACCATTGCAGTGAGCACATTAACTTTGTGTTTAGGCATTTCACCGGTATTGGTGGGGCGAAACGGTTTTACTGGCCACTCCAAAGGCGGGTGGCGAATCCATAGTGGGCCGTTCCACCATAATTAATGTGAAACGAGTTGAGAGGGTAGCATGCCACGAGAAAGGCAATCGCTCGGGTTTTCACTACCGGTGACATGGTAAAAATTCTGATTCTGATGATTCTGTGATATAAACTGTGGTGATTTTTCGTGCTGATCATCCAGATTTCTTTGTAATAAAAGTATATGGGTACTATTTGGTTTTATTCAGGTAGCTACAAGTATTGATACAATGGACAATATAAAAGTTTGCTAATGAAGAGAGGACGAGTTACAACAGACATGCCTTGTTATACGTCTCGGTCATGCTGTCCCACTCAGATATGCCTATCTCTTTTATACCGACAGACATACATTCACCACAATAACTAACATTAATAATTAAAAAGTGTGGCTTATACTGATGGATTCGCTATTATTTTAAAAATTTGTACATAAAATATTAAAGGATTATAGGTGCCTACAACAACATATTATAAGATGAATATTTGTCTCAAACAATTTTTATTCTTAAATTAAATAATTAATCAATTTACAGAATATAATCATTGCTGTTAACTAAAATAATTCGTCGGCTAACTCTTCACCGCTATTCATTTTTTAAATGTTTTTCTTCTATAGAAGCAAGTGCTTGTGTTTAAAAGAGTGGCGAGCATCAAGATGAAAAATATATAGTGTTTTTAATCAATAATTATTTGAGGAAATATGATTATTTAAAAAAAACATGTAAATAAACTAATTAAAATTTACATTTATTAAGAAAAGGAAAATTAATAATGAAGTAAGTAAAATGGCATGGTTCACAATGCTTCAACTGGGCCACTTGGCCTACTTCTATTTTATAGTGTTAATTATAATGTTTATATAATCGAGTTGAAATATGTGCACTTATAAGTTATAACATTAATTTATTATTTTTCGCTGGCTATATAGGAAGGTGGGTACGTGGAATAAAAATTAGATTTTTTTGTACAATTTCGAAAACTGATGTAGTATTATTATTGTTACCATAATAATCTGAAAGGCTCGAAGGTACAAAGAAAAAAGCATCAAAAAATCAAAGACAACAAACACAAATGAAATATTATAACCATATTCCAAAAATCAAATTAACAATGTTAATAACAATTCACCCATTTTGCTTTACTTTCAGAAGATGTATTAAAAAACGAATATAAATACAATATTTAGTGAGAATAATGGGTATGTTTCAGTTTTATGTACCTTCGGTTACAGTGCATCCGCTGTCGTTAAACGAAACTTTGATGATGAATAAATATATTTGTTTGAGAGATCAGTTTCATCGTGCAACATCCCCGGCTTCACCCGAGTTCACTGCGAGAGTCATATGGGTCTTGATATTGAGAAACTTTTTTGCGAAATGTCAGTCATTTAGTTTAATTTGAATAAGACACGGCCAATAGGCCGGCATTATCGTTCTTCACCACATAAATAGTTTCGTTCTTATTGGCATGAGATACACTTTTAACGTTCTCAGATGCACGAGCTGTGTGAGTTGCGGAGCTGCTTCCAAAAAATATTAAATAAAATGAAGCTTCTTAACCTTAGCTTAACTAACGATTGTAAATTATTTCGTGTGTAGTTCATGTTACTCCATGGTGTTTAAGATTGTGTCTCGTCAGAGAGACCATTTGACAAAATGAATAATTGCACTTACAACATGAAAAAGGTTTTTTCCACTGTGAGTCAGCATGTGGCTATTCAGATTGCCCCTTTGAGAAAATGAATAGTTGCATTCAGAACATGAAAAGGTTTTTCTCCACTGTGAGTCAGCAAGTGCCTCTTTAGATTGGCCTTCCAAAAAAAGGAATAATGGCACTCGGAACACGAAAAGGGTTTTTCTCCACTGTGAGTCAGCATGTGCCTTTTTAGATGGAACTTCTAAGAAAATGAATAGTGGCACTCGGAACACGAAAAAGGTTTTTCCCCACTGTGACTCAGCACGTGGCTCTTCAGTCGGCCACTTCGAGAACATGAATAATTGCATTCAGAACATGAAAACGGTTTTTCTCCACTGTGAGTCAGCATGTGGCTCTTCAGTTGGCCACTTTGAGAACATGAATAATTGCACTTGAAACATGAAAAAGGTTTTTCTCCACTGTGAGTCCGCATGTGCCTCTTTAGATCGCTCTTTCGAGAAAAAAAATAGTTGCACTCAGAACATGAAAAAGGTTTTTCTCCACTGTGAGTCTTCACGTGGCTTGTCAGAGAGCCCCTTTGAGAACATGAATAGTTGCACTCGGAACATGAAAAAGGTTTTTCTCCACTGTGAGTTAGCATGTGCCTCGTTAGAGAGCCCTTTTGAGAAAATGCATAGTTGCACTCAGAACATGAAAAAGGTTTTACTCCACTGTGAGTTAGTATGTGTCTCGTCAGATGGCCCTTTCGAGAACATGAATAGTTGCACTCGGAACATGAAAAAGGTTTTTCTACACAGTGAGTTAGCATGTGTCTCGTCAGTTTGCTTTTTTTAGAACATGAATAGTTGCACTCGGCACATGAAAAATGTTTTTCTCGTCTGTGAGTCAGCATGTGTCTCATCAGATTGCCCTTTCGAGAGTATAAATTGTTGCACACCGAACATGACAAATGTTTTTTTCCAATATGGATGCGTAAGTGACTTTTGAAATTCGACTTATGAGAATTGGAATAGGTACAATGAGGACAGAATAATTGTTTCTCCACAGGATGCATCTTCTGATCTGTAGAAAAAAAGAAATTAATACGATTATAAAGGCATAATACGATTTAATATCTACACTTGGCGTAATAAAGCACAGTAATTGATAACAACGATGGCAGAATTGTTAAAATTAGGAAAAAAAATGTGTTTTTACCGGACTGGACAATTCTTTCAAAGCGTTCTAAGCATTCCTTTTTTACATCCGGCAGGTCTATGTCAACTTCCATACAAGAGAATCCCCCATCATTATCTTCTCGGCGTCCGAGTTCCTCCTTGACGGTAATAGTCTCCACATTAATGCAAGCTATAAAACAACATGAACGTACATTGATCATCGATTTTAAACTCATTTAAAAAAACCTTAAAATAAAAACAATAAAATAAATCATTGATTAACCGATCAGAAGTGAGAAATAAGTGAAGAGAGTTCAAGGTTAATTTAAGAAAATTAATAAGAACGACCCCGAATGTCCACTTCAGAAGGAATAAGCATTTGCTCTTGAGTACTTTCAGTATGGAGTTGTTGTTTTAATTCAATGGAATGATGTTTTCTTCCATCAATATGTATTTTTATCGAATGAGGATGAGGTGGAAACTTGAGGAATCGAGCACTTATTGTAAGCATTGGCGGCTTCTGTGATCGTAGGGTATGGTCACATCAAACAAATCACAAATAAACACCTCAAAACAATACATATTTTTCTAAACATAAGAAATATATATAAAATAAAACAATTGAAAACAATATACTTGGCACTTTGCCACTCATTTATAAAATATGGAATAAATGCTTGGGGAAGAGCAACAAACTCGGCCATCGATTCATTATAAATCGCACAGAAACCGATCTGAAAGGTAATATTAAAAAACATAGACCGACTGATACAGACCAAATATTCAACAGTTGTGACATACTAGATATACGCCAATTATACGTTAAAACACTACTAAACTACATTTTTGACCAAAAAAACAAATTTCAACATGCACAAAATATCACTAACAGAACAGTTAGACAAGCGTACAAAGAAAACATAAAAACTCCGATGGTAAATACAAGTTTTGGACAAATACACTATCAATACCATGCTATAAAAGCTTTCAACAGTCTAACACTTGAAAATAAAATCGAGGAAAACAAAAATAAATTGAGACACAAAATTACAAAATGGATTTAAGAACAAAAAAGACAATATTACCAAAATTTCATAACATAAAATAATAAAAACTAAACGTAACACACAAAACTTTGGCTGTTTCCGGCAGAGATAAAAAAAAACTGGTAAAAACTAAAATAACTGCCACTTAAGAGGACAGCGTTAACACACATATAATTTTCTGTCGCCATGGCAATCCAAAATGGACTTGTATTTTTATTTTTTTATCAAAGAAACAAACATTCCCGGGTTACGAAAAATCTGAGAACATTTGAAAATCTCCAACTACCACCACAGTAAGTGGAAAAAGTTGCTTATGTTGTGATGGAAGACTTAGCCAGTCGAGGAATTGAACACACTACGCCTGGGTGGGACCCAAGCGCGATGTCAACTCAGCCACCGACCGGTCTAATACAATTTATTTTACATAATCAATGCAACTCACTGGCTGTCTGAGTACTTTCCGCATATCGCAAACATTCTTTCTTTACATCTGGGAGGTCGAAATCCATATAAGTGTAGGGCATTTCACCTCCGCCTTCTTCCTGGGGCCCTGGTTCCGTTTTGATGGAAACAGTTTCTGGATTTACTAGATCCATGGCACCGCTGTTGCAGGGTTTGGTAATTGGTAAACGCACAAACAAATATATATACCTGAAACAAACATAGTTGTAACGTAATCCTATGAGCACACGAAAGCATTAAAATTATCGATTAGATCAACAGATAAGAAGTGTCAACTTCAAGGTCAAGATAGTCTCAATATGTATCCCTTATTTCAAATATCAGTTTCATATAAGATATCATTGTTTTGACAGAATATTCCAAGCAAACAAAATTTAATAATATTAAATACAATACAATAAGTTGAAGTAAAACAGAGATCCCGGGTCCTAGCACAAAAGCATTAATTCATAAAGATTGACAACTCGACCTTCTATAGAATTGGTTTGGTCAAGATTTTAACCTTAGATCTGGCAAATTTTAAGACAATCTGGCATCGGTGACGGCCCACCACACCATCGACAAAAAATAGAAGAAATTTAAAAAAAGGCGCGCCTATAGACAATATAATTCTGCTTCGCAACCTACCGAAAATTCAATTCATTAGCCTAAAACATAGGTGAAATGTCACCCAAGACCACAAAGTCCCATCTGACAAAGCGCTGTCATAACCATAACTGTTCAGCAAAACACAATCGGAAATGAAATTGTAGGATTACGCGTGACTATATCTACGTTGTCAACATCGCACGTAGTGCACATCACTCCTAACCTTTCCCTTACTGTGCTAAAAAAATCAACGCGTTCCGGTGCTGTGTAGTCAATACACATCTCAAAATTAGCGATTTAATTTCGGAAAAATATTAATATTCACAGTTTTTTTATTTAATATTTGAAAACAATATTTTTTTACATAGATAAGTATACAGGATATAAACAAGATATAAAACAATAGAAATTAAAGTAGCCTTTCCTCACCATAAAGAGACATTGCTCTTGTGTTTGGTGAGGGAATTCTAGTTCAATTATATATACGTTAGTATTAATGTAAATAAATTATTAAGAAACAACACAAGATTTAAACAATATTACTTCTAGATGTAAGTAGTGAACGTATTTTGGACTTATAATAGTTTAAGGTAATTTTTTAATTTAAGGTGAAATTCCTGAATATTTTCGATATTAATATATATTTATAATTAATCATTTATGTTTATTATCCACTGGAGTGACAACGCGACATAAATAATTTTGCCTCGATTGCTCGAGATATCCAGACGATCATTTTTTTTAATTTTTCGCCAACATTTAAAAAAAACATAACTTAGAATTTTTACATGCAATAATACAAACTTGTTATAGTGCTAGACAGCCAATGAGTTAACCTGTATTTTGCCGTTTGTTTAGTTTTTGTAGGATTTATAGAAAAAATATAAAAAATCGTAAAGTTTATAGTCGCGCGAATCCTGCGTGTTTGTTACTTTGAAACTGCCGTGACAGCTACTTTTTCGAGTCTTTTTCTTTTGCCTTTATTAACTAATTGAATAGTTTAATACATACAGTCTATTTCACAATGTCAAAATCGAAGCGAAGCTTTTTATATAATTGAGATCTAATACTGGATATTTATGATCATGTTTTTATAGTGGATAGTAAAATAAGAAACAGGGTTTTAAATAAGATATATATCATAGCAATACATATTACTAATCTTTCAGAAAATACTTTGTAAATTGCTTAAATTCCGTGTTATTTTGACATTTTTCCTCCAGAATACGTGATTTGGCAGCGTTTAAGCTCAGTACACACCGGGTGAATTAACCTAGCAAAGTTTATGATGATGGTTATGAAACCTTTCATGTCAAACTTGACTGATGACTCGACGTCGCTTGCTTCATCGTCCACGTCGCTTGCGTGGCTATCCTCCATGTCCGTTTTTGAAACAACAGAAATCACAAATTAATTTAATGGGTCTATTTTTCAATTACGGTAGAATGTTTTAAAAAATAAACTCACCGTTTCCAAACGCAAACACTTCTTGGTAGACCACAGGTCGCTATCATCACCCCACCGCGGTTCATCCCGTGATGTCCCAGGTAAGGGAGTGAAGGTAGCGGGAGATGTCAAACATGTTGGGGGAACTGGAGAAGGTAATGTTGCTGGTGTCCCTAGTGAAAAAGGACACCCTATTCTCTCCAGAGATGGAATTCTGAAAACATATTCATTAATCACATTAACGGATTGTTCTCATTCACGCGTGAACTGAATCTGTAAAAAGCCAGGTAAAATAAATTAAAAATCAACATCAGTGTCATGGACAGCTCCGATTCTACCTCATGTGTACAATGCACATATAACCAACGCTAATCCAACTCACTCTCACTGTTGCAGAACACTCAGGAAAACAATAATATTGTATCATGCATATTTAAACACGTTCACTTACTTTTTTTGTTTTTCTTGGGGGCGCAGTGGGGAGAAGGATCCGCGCCGCCTGCTTCTTGAACTTTCTGCATTCAAATTCCAGTTGGAAGGAAGCAGACTGGGCCCTTGCTGCCTTTTGGGACATGGCGCGATCCACTCTCACCACTAGTAAAGCTGGATCACTGTAAAAAATACTTTAAAAAAAATATGATAGCAAAACACAGATCCACAGTGAAATAGCGACTTTAAAAATATTAAAAAATACTAACACTCCACAGTCCACTATATATTTTATATTCAAAATACTTATATTTTCTAAAATACTACATACAAAAAAAATATTAATATATATTTTAATACATTCAAACCTGAAGATTGTTGAATTCGTTCAAATTTGAAATAAATAAATTAATTATAAAACGAAATAATCGAAAACGTATTGTGTAGTGGGACCTTCATTCAATAAATTGCCTAAAATGGCGAATTTTCGTTCATAAATTGCTACAGATTTCAAATGCAAGTAAATTGTTTAAAAATTACCCAATCTATATAAAAATGTATATTTTTCTCTAAACAAACGTGTCGCTATGGTAACTCGCTATTAAGACAGAAACGGCTTAAAATATTTTTGTTCAAATTAAAACCATCATTCGAACTTTGACAGTTGAAGAACTCTCTTGTCTTTTTTCCGTTCGGATACGAAAAAACCTAATTTTATTGCCTTTTGTCGGTTAAAACTATATTTTTTATCCTCTTTGAGTGCCTTTATTGCTGACCAAGTCTAGTAAATGTTATTTTATATTAATATACATTCCTTTTACCCCAATGGCCTTTGCCATGGGGAAGAAACCACCAGATCCCGTCCCCCCTGATCCTGACCCGGTTAATTTTGATAATGACATTGCTAGCGAGGTTGAAATAATGACTGATTCCTCTACTCCCAAAAAAAGAAAAGTTAGCGTCCTTCCGAAAAAGGAATCTTATCAGGTTAGGTACAGTTCCTGTAGAGACTGTCGCTCCTCCACTCGCTTCGCTGTACCCGACTTCAGCAAAAGCCCCCTTCATCGTGTATGTGCAAAACAACACACAAAGCCACTCACTGCATCCCCTTGATTTCGGTAAATTTGTACGAAAAAAATCACTTGGCATTTCCCCAGGTGGTATCAGATCGGAGGGAAGATTCCGCATTTATGTAGAGTTCACAACTGCACTCAATGCCAATAAATTTATAAATTCCATCGACTACCTCTCTGCCAAAAAATATAAGGCTTACATCCCTTCATTTAATGTCTCGCCCATGGGTCTAGTGAGAGGTATCCCCACAGACCTATCCGAGGAAGAACTCATCACGGCACTTATTATCCCAGCATCTTCGGGGAAAGTTTTAAAGACTAGACGGCTGAATTATAAAGATAGGACTCGATTCTATAGTTTGGAAACCTTCCCAAACTGTAGTTCTTACATTTGAAGGCCAATCTCTTCCCTCTCATGTGTACCTTTTCCACAACTCTCTCCCAGTGGAAATTTATTCATACCCGACAATTCAGTGCTTTAACTGTTGTCGGTTTGGCCATTCCAAGCAATCATGTCGTTCTTATCCTCGCTGCTTTCAATGTGCAGAAAGTCATTTAGCAGACCAATGCCCCTCCTCTTCCAATCCCCCTACTTGCATCAACTGCTCAGGCTCTCACACAGCCATAAATCCGTCCTGCCCCTAACTTTCACGCCAAAAAAACATTAAAAGTTACATGGCTTCCAATAACGTATCATACTTCCAAGCTTCTAAAATAATAGCTCCCTCAAAAAAATCTTTTGCTGAAGTCGCCTCTCAACCCCAGTTAACTCAAAACATTATTCCTCCAAACTCGTCATACAGGAAGACTGTAATGACAAAATCTGCTTCTCGTCCTCTTAAAACCCCCGGATATGATCATCTTGGCCATAACTCCCAGCTCTTGTTCCCAAATGGTAACATCAGCTCCCCATTTCCACAAAATGCCGTCTTTCCTAACAGCAATACTTTGAACTGCAATTCCTTTATCCCTGATTCAAATGGCAATTCTCTAAATAACATAATTTCTAATGACAATTCTAATATTATTCAAACTCTCATCATGTTACTTATCTCTATAATTAATAACAATAATTCCCTACCGTCCAACGCTGCCTCTTTACTCTCCTCCTTAAATTCTCTTATTTCCAATGGCTGCCCTGACAGCAGGGATTCTTCAGTGGAATAGTAGAAGCGCCTTCTCCAATAAGGCTGACCTCATCCGCCTTCTACAATTACACACAATTTCTATTGCTGCCATCTCTGAGACGTGGTTTAAACCGTCTCAGCTCTTCAACCAATGTGTGCGGGACGACCGCATTGATGGGAAGGGTGGTGCAGCCCTTCTAATCAAAAACTCCCTGTCCTTCACCCCTATTTCCATTAAACCCCCAGATTCATCCTTCCAATTAGTGGCAGCTACTGTCTCTAATATTACATTTGTATCCCTCTACATTCCCCTTCTACCCCATTTGACATTTCATTATGGATCCACATGTTTAGAAAAATATCTTCTCCCCTGGTCATTCTGGGTGACTTCAATGCCCACTCCCCTCTCTGGGGTTCTTCATCAACGGATCCCTCAGGAATCAAAATAATTGACCTTATGGACTCCGAACATGTGCCTTCTAAATGACGGATCCCCAACAAGGTTAAGTCTACCTGGGCAGAGCCCTAGTGCTGTGGATATAACTCTTTGTTCCCCAAGTATATATCCACTAATTTCCTGGAGAACTTCATCAGACCCCTGCGGCAGTGATCACTATCCAATTATTCTAAATCTGGCTCAAGGGTTAAATACTAACCTCTTTAAAAGAAAGCCAAAATTTATCATAAAAAAAGCCGACTGGTGCCATTTTAGAGAATCTGTCCAGGGTCACACCCTTTCCCTGCCTACCCCGTCTTCAGATAACTGCACCTCCTCTTACAAATCTTGGTCTGATTCCATTTTAAAATCTGCAGACAAGTCTATTCCCAAATCATCCCCTGTAGGCACGAAGGCTCACCCTCCCCCCTGGTGGGATGAAGAATGCCTTCGAGTGCTGAAGGAGAGGAAAGCGGCCAATAAGACATACTGCCAACAGATGACAGTGGAAAATTTATTGAAAGCCAAGAATGCCCAAGCTGTTGCTAAACGTATATTCCGTTTAAAAAAAAACAGCTGGCGTAATTTCTGTACTAATATATCCCCT
>JAIUSX010000575.1:0-15924 GCA_026573805.1 Hesperophylax magnus
ATGTTTAAGTTCCTATTTAATTACCTTTTTAAAGATTTCAGAGAAAATTTACCTTTTGATTTAGTAATTAAGAGAAAACCAACTAGAAATACAATTATTATTAATGGCGCATATAAAATATGATTTATTATAATATTCCTGGTCATTATATAATGACTGAATAAAATTTTCAATCAACTGCATTTAAACCTGTTGTCCCCAAGTATAAATACTAAAATCGACAATATGGGAGCTAAGTACCTATGCTTAATAATTTTTCTATTGAGATGTTTTGCCTTTGAAATTCCTTTAATTATACCCGAAATTAAAACACACAATTCAGATTGCCTACATGTTGGTATCCCTGCGCTGTGTACATGTGAAAATATTGAACTGGTTAAAAAATATGTTTATTTAGGTGTTATTATTGATTGTTTTTTCAAATGGGATTTACAGATTAATAAAGTCTGTGAACGACTGAGATCTATTATTAGTAGATTATATAAATTAAAATTTTATGTTCCAATATGCACACTTCGAATAATTTATTTATCACTAGCTGAATCTATCATAAGGTATGGAATGCTCTAAAACAAATATAAATCATGTTCAATCAGTTCAAAATTCTCTTGTTAAATTATTAGCTCATAAAAGTTTATATGAACAAAGGCATAATGTTCCATACCTTTATCAAAATCTGAAAATCCTCTCGGTAAGAGCAATTATGTGGTATAAAATAATTTTTCAGCACATAAATAGCCCTATGTACATAAATAGACTGGAACACACTTACAATACTCGTTTTACATTAAATGAAGGACTAATCGTACCAAAGCATGTAAACAAATATGGACAAAGAACGCTAGACTACATGATACCAAATTGTTTAAATATGTTACCTGTAGAAATCAAAAAATGTACAAATATAAAAAGAATTTTTTTGTTGAAAAATTGGCTAGCTGAAAGAAATAGTTTGTACTAGACTCTAATACAAACTATTTCTAACTGCATACGCTTTAATTGTTTTTTATTTTTATTGTATTACACCTCTCATGATATGAATGTATACATTTGATATAATCTGTTTAAGTTAAAAGCACCCAATGACAAACTACTTTAAAGTAGTTTATTGGGACTTTTTGATTTTTGTATATTATTTTGATATTTAATAAAAAAAAAAAAAAAAAAAAAAAAAACTTCCCCACTCAGAAGATGGTCACTCTAAATGAAGCCGAGCATCTTCATCTCGTCACTGTGGCTTATTATTATTATATTTTATTTATTTATTTGTTATCTTTAAACTTTTGATAGCTGTGATTTCAAACAACGAAAGTCACATTCAAACTATTGCGGATAAAGTATTTGGGAAAGAGGCAAACAAAAGAAAACACTGGGAAGTGACATCAATACCTTCTTGACGGAACTTTCCCGGAATTCAACATGTTTCTTTTTCACATATTTTTTATTGTTATTATTATGTATTTAAATTAGGATAACAAATAATGGTACTAGAAAATAGTACATATTCACTCGAGCGATTTTTGACATATTATGGCAAGTTTGCAAAAACGTTTTGAGCGATCGTTTGTCGTAAAGTGCCAAATTTATAGAACCTAAATATACGGGATTCATAGGCTTTAAAGCGTAGTAAACAGTTTCCGTATTCATATTTCGACCAATCGCTCGAGTGGATATGCATAATAATATACGGGATTCATAGGCTTTAAAGTGTAGTAAACAGTTTCCGTATTCATATTTCGACCAATCGCTCGAGTGGATATGCATAATAATATACGGGATTCATAGGCTTTAAAGCGTAGTAAACAGTTTCCGTATTCATATTTCGACCAATCGCTCGAGTGGATATGCATAATAATATACAGGGTTTTCCAATAAGAGGTGTTATTTTGAATAGCCCGTTATTTCGGTAGATGTTACTTTTGAAGCTGTCATTTTTTGACATTTGACAAGTAGAAACTACGCCATTAATAAAAATGGAACGATACACGCTTCAACAACGCATTGAAATTATTAAAATTCACTTGAGTGAATCAAACGCAAATCATCTTGAGTGATGAGGCCCATTTCCACCTCGGTGGCTTCGTCAACAAGCAAAATTGTCCCATCTGGGGCTCGGAAAACCCAAGAGTTATTGTTGAAATGCCTCTCTATCCTTAACGTGTGACTGTTTGGTGCGGTTTATGGTCCGGCGGAGTCAATGGACCTTACTTTTTCGAAAATGAGGCTGGAGCAACAGTTACGGTGAATGGATTGCGCTATCGAGAGATAATTAATGATTTTTTATGGCCGGAATTGGATGGCATTGATCTGGACAATGTTTACTTTCAACAAGACGGCGCTACGTGCCACATAAGCAACGAAACCACTGATCTTTTACGATTGAATATCGAAATAACACCTCTTATTGGAAAACCCTGTATATTAGCCATTAGCCATTGCAAGCAACGTTTCAATTCTGAATGGTGGTCTTACTGAAAGCATCTTCCACTCACGAACAAACATAAATGAATCACATAAAATTGTGATCCCCGACCTTAGTATTGTTACTCGAGAGCCTTACCCTCGACCAGGAAGGCCGTAAAATAACATAATTACCTGTATTCTCTCGTTTACTTGAAGATGAATTTACCATAGAACACAATCATTATTCGTACACCGTATTTCAAGCTCATAACCTCGAAACGCTGCGCTGTGGGGTAAGACCGAAATATTATTGAAAACTCTAGATCTCAAGTGTGTTCCATACTAAGAAAACAACTAACAATAATATACCGGTGTATTACAGAAAATATATAAAATTTCTCTTTATAATGGACCGAATGACTAAATACGGTATGAATGAGCGTGAAACACTGTGTGCATCACACCTACAACTAAAATCAGATTATTAAACCGTACCTGCGTCTTGCGAAACTTAAGAGCCTATTATGAGAAAAGTATTCAAAGTTGGACGAGCTAGCTCTAGCTCGAGTGCGGTTTCATTACTTCAAAACTTCCCCTTGTCACATGGAGATATTTTATGTAAAGTTTCATACTTGTTTCCCGGCCTTCTAGGGGTAATACACGAAACATCACTTTAGTAAATATGCTTTGGAATTAAGTGACGCAAGCGTTGTACTTCTGAGCTGGAGTCCTTTCGGAGCACTCGCTCCGCTCTTATCAAAGGATGATTCCTTTGAGTTAAGTTGCGTCAGGCTAGGTAAAGGCTTGCTTACTCGTGGAATGTCTACGTTTGGTACTTTGTTGTTTGTGTGCACATCTTCTGAAGTTATGATCTTTTGATATTGTCTTGTTAAGCTTTAGGGTATTCGGGTGAGATTCATTTTAGTATCTTACGCAGAAAGTAGGTATAGCGTCTGTTTTTGAACAATTTTTTTCCGTCTATGCCGTATCACTTTAAAAATAAGGACGATTTGAGACATGTCATATCTGGAGGGTCTGTGTGGATGGAGGGATTTTCAATGATAGGAGTAGTGACCCATTTTACAGTAGGAAGAAATCACAAAAACCACCTAATCAATTCACCGAGCTGCCGAGAGCAAAAACGTGTTAAAATCCATTATTTCTTATGCGGTAAATGTCAACCGCACACAAAAATATTGGATGTAAGTAATAAGTGGTAGGTATTTCTTCTACCTGCTCACCTGTGCTAAAGGAATGAAAAACTTGTTCTTCGGAGAATCTTCTATTGAAGTATCGGGAGAACAGTTTCCAGCGGCGCTGTTATGACCACTCCTGTTTCAGGTAAAGGTAGATAGATACTCAGTGTAACGGACGTAGTTGACCACATTATTTAATTTCATAAAATCTGTTTTTACATTTATAAAATGTGCCTACCCCACGCCACTGGCGAAATCATCACTCCCCGCCACTGGCCATTTTGTTCCCGGCCGCTTGAAAAACTTTGTCTACGAACGGCATCGATACCGCATCGCCGGCTTACCTGCCGCGTGGATCAATGTCCAGCATTTTTTCTATGTAAATTTTACATAGAAAAATCAATTTTTAAACATTGCAAATATGTATATTTTACTTGTTCATCCCCTCGGCGGTAGTCAAATAAACACTATTTTCGATATACTACCGCTGAGGAGATATTAAAAAAGCTGTTTTTCACCCATATGTAAACCCATTTTTGAACAATATTTTTTACCCTTTTTGCGTGTACAAAAATCCAGGAACCTCGTAGCATAGTGAATCTTATCTCTTTCTGAGCGCTATGTTACGGGGGACCTCGGAAAAATACTAACTTAACATGTTTTACAAATTTGATCGCTTGAGATCATTTTTACACATTTATTTTACAAACATTTCTTATTTTTTGTCGTATCTTGACAAACAAAAAATCTAGTTGTCAAGATACACATTCCTATAACTACTATGCATTTAAACTATGTAATTATCATTCATGTAAGCGCTCAAAATCTTTTCTAACTCTCAAATTTAAGCGACTACTATCACCAGTACTACCGACAAAATGAATATGCAACATCTTGTCGGAGGCTATAAACACATATCTGGCGCGGGTACAATCCCCCACCACTTTTTGACTCAAAGCCCAATGTCGGGTGCGAGTCATGCTTATTGAATATAAGCAGCCAAATAATAAAATAAAATTAGTTCATCTTTACCACCGAAACCAAGCGTTTTATTATCTACAAGTGACTCCTGCCCAACATCTGCCTCACCTCGCCAAGTCTTCTGCTCCAAGATCTTCTGGTGTTACCTCTTCAAGACAAGCCGGCCCTCCTCTGGAAAACCGCCAACACCAGAAGCGAGCAGAGACGACAGCACACCCAGTACCCAACATTCACCAAGCACTGGGTGCGGGAGGCAGATTTACCATCAATATCAACTACAATCATCATCATCGGCCGTAAAGGAGCATTCTCATCGGTTGAAGACACGGTTTGGACCCGGCGCCTAAATCTACAGTCTTGTGCGGACTCCCGTCCAGTACAAGTGGTCCTCCGAGCCGGATCCTCACACGCCTTCAACCAGGATGTCTCCAACTTTACGGTCGAGCCGGATCCAAGACGATGGATCCTCAACACCATCTGCAGATGCCCTGGACGCTGGGTCTCAGGCCACGGCTGTGGTTCACGTCACGCCTGACGTAACCCCCATGCCCACGCCCAGCACTACTCCTGACATGGCACCACCTGCAGATCATGACTCACCGCCCTCCATATCTCAAGAGGATGCGATGGAGTCATTGCGACAACAGCTTCGCAGTCAAACCGAGCACATTGAGAGACTCAAAGCAGCTCTTCAATCAGCTCCAACAGCAGCAGCCCCTGCCCCTCCTGGACCTTCGAAGCTCCCGGAGAGGTCACCACCAGCATGGACGCAGCCCGGCCAATCGAGCCCGGTGCCTCTGGTGGACCAGAGGTACGAGGAACCAGCAGCAGCAGCGCCTGCCCGATCTGGACCCGTACTCCTGGAAGGGTATCCTGCCCAAGGAGGACCCTGGCGCTTCCAAGGGTACAGCCCTGGATGGGTGCAGCCCGGCCAACCAAGCCCGGTGCCTCTGGTGGACCAGAGGTACACAGCAGCGGCGCAGCCAAGGCCAGCCGGTCCCCCGCCCTCGCCACCCTGGCCCAATGCAGGGTGGCCAAACATGATGCAGCCTGGACCCTCTGGCCCCGTACCGCCCGCCCCTCTGATAGAACAGAGGCAAGCCGTACGTGAAGTGCCAGCTGGACCTGTACCTCTGGTGGACCAGAGGTACGCATCACATGCGCAGCAAGAGCCAGCAGGCCCTGCGCAACCAGCACCCTGGACCATTCAGGGATGCCCAGTACTGGTGCAGCCTGGACCTCATGGCCCTGTGCTGCCCGTACCTCTGCCCCACCCGGGGTACCCAGCGCCGATGCCAGGATCACCTGCCGGACTGCTGGAGCAGTGGGACGTGCCATGGACACAGCCTGGACCACCTGGACCATCTGGACCATCTGGACATGTGCCGCCCGTACCACTGCGCGAACAGGAGTATGGCGTGCCGGCACGGCCAGATGGCCCGCCCACAGCCAGTACCAGCTCCATGCCGAGATTCCCGCCCCAACCTACGGCGGATGAAACGGCCCAACATACCAGAGCCTGGGTTCAGCATGATGGCAGTCCCATGGCTCAGCTGGCCTCCGCCCTGACTGAAGCCATCAGAGCTTCAAGGGCTCAGGACAGCCCCCGTCCCATAATCGAGGACGATCCACGAATGGCGGCCCTTATTGCCAGACAATCAATGGCCAAGGACCTGCCTCCATTCTCTGGAGATCCACTGGAGTGGCCCACCTGGAGGGCACAGTTTAACCAGTCTACCTCCACATGTCGGATGACCTCCAGCGAAAACTTGATCCGCCTACAGCGGGCCCTCAAGGGGAAAGCCCGAGAAGCCGTCGGCCCCCTTCTGATGGACCCTGCTCAGGTTCCGGAGATCCTGGCAGTCCTGGAGCAGCGATTTGGAGGGACTACTTCACTCGCTGCTCTGATGCTGGACAAAGTCAAGAAGCTGCCCCACCTCACAATTGAAGCCTCTCTGGAGGATATCGCAGACTTCTCTGGCACTGTTCAAAACCTGGTGGCATCACTCCGCTCCCTCAACAATGATGGCTATCTGACGAATCCAGCGCTGCTCAGTGACATCGTGGGGAAGATGCCGCCCACCTTGCGGTTGGCGTGGCTGATGGAAGTGCGGCACTACGAGGCCTCCGCTACCATTTGCCAGTTTGCCGCCTTCCTGAAAACCGTCGCGAACGCCATCCCAAAGTCCGGTTTGGTTGACCCCGCGAGGTCCCGCCCACGCCGTGAAAATTCGTTCTCAATAACGGAACAGTTTTCGCGAAAAAACAGTGCTCAAAATCGTGAAACATGTGACGAAAACCGTTTCGAGAACACGTCCGCCGCGTCAGAACAGTTTTGGCGAAAAAACAGTGCCCGCCAACGTGATACCTGTGACAGTTTCATAAATACGTCTGCCGAGACAGAAAAGTTTTCGCGAAAAAACAATTCGAACAAAAGTGACACTTGTGACAACAGTTTAAACACGTCTGCCGCGTCAGAACGGTTTTTATCGCGGGAAAACAATGTTTATAACAACAATTCTAGTGAAAAACAACAGTTCGCAAAAATTAATCGAAAGCCCCAAATTTTGTCTGGTAATAATCGAATGCCCCAAATTTTGTCTGGTAATAATCGAGAAAATAATCGAAGCGGGGAAAAAGTGCAAAACAGTTACAGTGAAGTTCGCGAGTTCGACAACCGCGCCGGGTGTGTCGAGTGTGGTGAAAATGGCCACCAACTTAGCGAATGTCGCACTTTCGCCGCGAAAGACTTAAAATATCGTTTTGAAACAGTGAACGACGCCGGTTTGTGCCGATTGTGTCTCAATGGCAAACATTATACAAAACAGTGCAAAGTTAGTGAATGGTGCGGCGTGGGGGAGTGCAGATCCCCCCACCACCGACTTCTTCACAACTATAATAACACTCGTGATAATGACATTACTGTGGCAGATGTTCACAATATGTGACGCCACACCGAAAGTGCCGTGTTAAAAGTGGTGGGAGTCATATTGTCGGGCCCGAAGCGGCAGATTAAAACCTTTGCGCTTCTGGACGAGGGCTCAACAGTAACCCTTATTGACGCCACCACAGCACAAAAACTCGGCACTACCGGGCCTACCCGTGAGCTACGACTACACGGAGCAAAAAACATGTGCTCAACAGACATAACGTCCCGCCGCGTTCCAATCACCCTACGCGGCGCCGGAATCTCTGATGAGTTTATCATCAGAGCAAATACCATCAAGCAGCTCAGCCTTCCTGTACAGAGGTACCACGGTCGCTACATCACCCCCACACTTCTCATCGGGCAAGACAATGCTCACCTTATTGTCTCGAGGGAAGTGCGCGACGTTCGTGATTCTACGCGAATATTATCACGAACGGCGTTGGGGTGGACCACCCATGGCGGAGGGACCTCTGAACATGTGGATGAAGCTACCACATTGGCCATACGAGCCACACTGTCACCCAGGCGCACTGCCGGGAGGCATTATACAGTGCACCATGGACCATCTGGCCCCGTACCGCGAGCACCTCTGATACAGGCTGCCGTACGAGGAGTACCAGCTGGACCTGTGCCAGCATTTTCGCAGAGAAGGCCAGTCGGCCCCGCGAAAGGGTCTCCCAGGCACATTGCCGAGAGACCTCATACAGTGCAACATGGACCATCTGGACCCGTACCGCGAGCACCTCTGATACAGGCGGCCGTACGAGGAGTACCAGCTGGATCTGTGCCAGCACCTTTGCAGAGAAGACCACCCAGGCACCATGCCCGGTGGCATTCTACCATGCCCCATGGACCATCTGGCCCCGTACCGCGAGCACCTCTGATACAGGCGGCCGTACGAGGAGTACCAGCTGGATCTGTGCCAGCACCTTTGCAGAGAAGACCCATTCGGGTGAGATTCATTTTAGTATCTTACGCAGAAAGTAGGTATAGCGTCTGTTTTTGAACAATTTTTTTCCGTCTATGCCGTATCACTTTAAAAATAAGGACGATTTGAGACATGTCATATCTGGAGGGTCTGTGTGGATGGAGGGATTTTCAATGATAGGAGTAGTGACCCATTTTACAGTAGGAAGAAATCACAAAAACCACCTAATCAATTCACCGAGCTGCCGAGAGCAAAAACGTGTTAAAATCCATTATTTCTTATGCGGTAAATGTCAACCGCACACAAAAATATTGGATGTAAGTAATAAGTGGTAGGTATTTCTTCTACCTGCTCACCTGTGCTAAAGGAATGAAAAACTTGTTCTTCGGAGAATCTTCTATTGAAGTATCGGGAGAACAGTTTCCAGCGGCGCTGTTATGACCACTCCTGTTTCAGGTAAAGGTAGATAGATACTCAGTGTAACGGACGTAGTTGACCACATTATTTAATTTCATAAAATCTGTTTTTACATTTATAAAATGTGCCTACCCCACGCCACTGGCGAAATCATCACTCCCCGCCACTGGCCATTTTGTTCCCGGCCGCTTGAAAAACTTTGTCTACGAACGGCATCGATACCGCATCGCCGGCTTACCTGCCGCGTGGATCAATGTCCAGCATTTTTTCTATGTAAATTTTACATAGAAAAATCAATTTTTAAACATTGCAAATATGTATATTTTACTTGTTCATCCCCTCGGCGGTAGTCAAATAAACACTATTTTCGATATACTACCGCTGAGGAGATATTAAAAAAGCTGTTTTTCACCCATATGTAAACCCATTTTTGAACAATATTTTTTACCCTTTTTGCGTGTACAAAAATCCAGGAACCTCGTAGCATAGTGAATCTTATCTCTTTCTGAGCGCTATGTTACGGGGGACCTCGGAAAAATACTAACTTAACATGTTTTACAAATTTGATCGCTTGAGATCATTTTTACACATTTATTTTACAAACATTTCTTATTTTTTGTCGTATCTTGACAAACAAAAAATCTAGTTGTCAAGATACACATTCCTATAACTACTATGCATTTAAACTATGTAATTATCATTCATGTAAGCGCTCAAAATCTTTTCTAACTCTCAAATTTAAGCGACTACTATCACCAGTACTACCGACAAAATGAATATGCAACATCTTGTCGGAGGCTATAAACACATATCTGGCGCGGGTACAATCCCCCACCACTTTTTGACTCAAAGCCCAATGTCGGGTGCGAGTCATGCTTATTGAATATAAGCAGCCAAATAATAAAATAAAATTAGTTCATCTTTACCACCGAAACCAAGCGTTTTATTATCTACAAGTGACTCCTGCCCAACATCTGCCTCACCTCGCCAAGTCTTCTGCTCCAAGATCTTCTGGTGTTACCTCTTCAAGACAAGCCGGCCCTCCTCTGGAAAACCGCCAACACCAGAAGCGAGCAGAGACGACAGCACACCCAGTACCCAACATTCACCAAGCACTGGGTGCGGGAGGCAGATTTACCATCAATATCAACTACAATCATCATCATCGGCCGTAAAGGAGCATTCTCATCGGTTGAAGACACGGTTTGGACCCGGCGCCTAAATCTACAGTCTTGTGCGGACTCCCGTCCAGTACAAGTGGTCCTCCGAGCCGGATCCTCACACGCCTTCAACCAGGATGTCTCCAACTTTACGGTCGAGCCGGATCCAAGACGATGGATCCTCAACACCATCTGCAGATGCCCTGGACGCTGGGTCTCAGGCCACGGCTGTGGTTCACGTCACGCCTGACGTAACCCCCATGCCCACGCCCAGCACTACTCCTGACATGGCACCACCTGCAGATCATGACTCACCGCCCTCCATATCTCAAGAGGATGCGATGGAGTCATTGCGACAACAGCTTCGCAGTCAAACCGAGCACATTGAGAGACTCAAAGCAGCTCTTCAATCAGCTCCAACAGCAGCAGCCCCTGCCCCTCCTGGACCTTCGAAGCTCCCGGAGAGGTCACCACCAGCATGGACGCAGCCCGGCCAATCGAGCCCGGTGCCTCTGGTGGACCAGAGGTACGAGGAACCAGCAGCAGCAGCGCCTGCCCGATCTGGACCCGTACTCCTGGAAGGGTATCCTGCCCAAGGAGGACCCTGGCGCTTCCAAGGGTACAGCCCTGGATGGGTGCAGCCCGGCCAACCAAGCCCGGTGCCTCTGGTGGACCAGAGGTACACAGCAGCGGCGCAGCCAAGGCCAGCCGGTCCCCCGCCCTCGCCACCCTGGCCCAATGCAGGGTGGCCAAACATGATGCAGCCTGGACCCTCTGGCCCCGTACCGCCCGCCCCTCTGATAGAACAGAGGCAAGCCGTACGTGAAGTGCCAGCTGGACCTGTACCTCTGGTGGACCAGAGGTACGCATCACATGCGCAGCAAGAGCCAGCAGGCCCTGCGCAACCAGCACCCTGGACCATTCAGGGATGCCCAGTACTGGTGCAGCCTGGACCTCATGGCCCTGTGCTGCCCGTACCTCTGCCCCACCCGGGGTACCCAGCGCCGATGCCAGGATCACCTGCCGGACTGCTGGAGCAGTGGGACGTGCCATGGACACAGCCTGGACCACCTGGACCATCTGGACCATCTGGACATGTGCCGCCCGTACCACTGCGCGAACAGGAGTATGGCGTGCCGGCACGGCCAGATGGCCCGCCCACAGCCAGTACCAGCTCCATGCCGAGATTCCCGCCCCAACCTACGGCGGATGAAACGGCCCAACATACCAGAGCCTGGGTTCAGCATGATGGCAGTCCCATGGCTCAGCTGGCCTCCGCCCTGACTGAAGCCATCAGAGCTTCAAGGGCTCAGGACAGCCCCCGTCCCATAATCGAGGACGATCCACGAATGGCGGCCCTTATTGCCAGACAATCAATGGCCAAGGACCTGCCTCCATTCTCTGGAGATCCACTGGAGTGGCCCACCTGGAGGGCACAGTTTAACCAGTCTACCTCCACATGTCGGATGACCTCCAGCGAAAACTTGATCCGCCTACAGCGGGCCCTCAAGGGGAAAGCCCGAGAAGCCGTCGGCCCCCTTCTGATGGACCCTGCTCAGGTTCCGGAGATCCTGGCAGTCCTGGAGCAGCGATTTGGAGGGACTACTTCACTCGCTGCTCTGATGCTGGACAAAGTCAAGAAGCTGCCCCACCTCACAATTGAAGCCTCTCTGGAGGATATCGCAGACTTCTCTGGCACTGTTCAAAACCTGGTGGCATCACTCCGCTCCCTCAACAATGATGGCTATCTGACGAATCCAGCGCTGCTCAGTGACATCGTGGGGAAGATGCCGCCCACCTTGCGGTTGGCGTGGCTGATGGAAGTGCGGCACTACGAGGCCTCCGCTACCATTTGCCAGTTTGCCGCCTTCCTGAAAACCGTCGCGAACGCCATCCCAAAGTCCGGTTTGGTTGACCCCGCGAGGTCCCGCCCACGCCGTGAAAATTCGTTCTCAATAACGGAACAGTTTTCGCGAAAAAACAGTGCTCAAAATCGTGAAACATGTGACGAAAACCGTTTCGAGAACACGTCCGCCGCGTCAGAACAGTTTTGGCGAAAAAACAGTGCCCGCCAACGTGATACCTGTGACAGTTTCATAAATACGTCTGCCGAGACAGAAAAGTTTTCGCGAAAAAACAATTCGAACAAAAGTGACACTTGTGACAACAGTTTAAACACGTCTGCCGCGTCAGAACGGTTTTTATCGCGGGAAAACAATGTTTATAACAACAATTCTAGTGAAAAACAACAGTTCGCAAAAATTAATCGAAAGCCCCAAATTTTGTCTGGTAATAATCGAATGCCCCAAATTTTGTCTGGTAATAATCGAGAAAATAATCGAAGCGGGGAAAAAGTGCAAAACAGTTACAGTGAAGTTCGCGAGTTCGACAACCGCGCCGGGTGTGTCGAGTGTGGTGAAAATGGCCACCAACTTAGCGAATGTCGCACTTTCGCCGCGAAAGACTTAAAATATCGTTTTGAAACAGTGAACGACGCCGGTTTGTGCCGATTGTGTCTCAATGGCAAACATTATACAAAACAGTGCAAAGTTAGTGAATGGTGCGGCGTGGGGGAGTGCAGATCCCCCCACCACCGACTTCTTCACAACTATAATAACACTCGTGATAATGACATTACTGTGGCAGATGTTCACAATATGTGACGCCACACCGAAAGTGCCGTGTTAAAAGTGGTGGGAGTCATATTGTCGGGCCCGAAGCGGCAGATTAAAACCTTTGCGCTTCTGGACGAGGGCTCAACAGTAACCCTTATTGACGCCACCACAGCACAAAAACTCGGCACTACCGGGCCTACCCGTGAGCTACGACTACACGGAGCAAAAAACATGTGCTCAACAGACATAACGTCCCGCCGCGTTCCAATCACCCTACGCGGCGCCGGAATCTCTGATGAGTTTATCATCAGAGCAAATACCATCAAGCAGCTCAGCCTTCCTGTACAGAGGTACCACGGTCGCTACATCACCCCCACACTTCTCATCGGGCAAGACAATGCTCACCTTATTGTCTCGAGGGAAGTGCGCGACGTTCGTGATTCTACGCGAATATTATCACGAACGGCGTTGGGGTGGACCACCCATGGCGGAGGGACCTCTGAACATGTGGATGAAGCTACCACATTGGCCATACGAGCCACACTGTCACCCAGGCGCACTGCCGGGAGGCATTATACAGTGCACCATGGACCATCTGGCCCCGTACCGCGAGCACCTCTGATACAGGCTGCCGTACGAGGAGTACCAGCTGGACCTGTGCCAGCATTTTCGCAGAGAAGGCCAGTCGGCCCCGCGAAAGGGTCTCCCAGGCACATTGCCGAGAGACCTCATACAGTGCAACATGGACCATCTGGACCCGTACCGCGAGCACCTCTGATACAGGCGGCCGTACGAGGAGTACCAGCTGGATCTGTGCCAGCACCTTTGCAGAGAAGACCACCCAGGCACCATGCCCGGTGGCATTCTACCATGCCCCATGGACCATCTGGCCCCGTACCGCGAGCACCTCTGATACAGGCGGCCGTACGAGGAGTACCAGCTGGATCTGTGCCAGCACCTTTGCAGAGAAGACCCATTCGGGTGAGATTCATTTTAGTATCTTACGCAGAAAGTAGGTATAGCGTCTGTTTTTGAACAATTTTTTTCCGTCTATGCCGTATCACTTTAAAAATAAGGACGATTTGAGACATGTCATATCTGGAGGGTCTGTGTGGATGGAGGGATTTTCAATGATAGGAGTAGTGACCCATTTTACAGTAGGAAGAAATCACAAAAACCACCTAATCAATTCACCGAGCTGCCGAGAGCAAAAACGTGTTAAAATCCATTATTTCTTATGCGGTAAATGTCAACCGCACACAAAAATATTGGATGTAAGTAATAAGTGGTAGGTATTTCTTCTACCTGCTCACCTGTGCTAAAGGAATGAAAAACTTGTTCTTCGGAGAATCTTCTATTGAAGTATCGGGAGAACAGTTTCCAGCGGCGCTGTTATGACCACTCCTGTTTCAGGTAAAGGTAGATAGATACTCAGTGTAACGGACGTAGTTGACCACATTATTTAATTTCATAAAATCTGTTTTTACATTTATAAAATGTGCCTACCCCACGCCACTGGCGAAATCATCACTCCCCGCCACTGGCCATTTTGTTCCCGGCCGCTTGAAAAACTTTGTCTACGAACGGCATCGATACCGCATCGCCGGCTTACCTGCCGCGTGGATCAATGTCCAGCATTTTTTCTATGTAAATTTTACATAGAAAAATCAATTTTTAAACATTGCAAATATGTATATTTTACTTGTTCATCCCCTCGGCGGTAGTCAAATAAACACTATTTTCGATATACTACCGCTGAGGAGATATTAAAAAAGCTGTTTTTCACCCATATGTAAACCCATTTTTGAACAATATTTTTTACCCTTTTTGCGTGTACAAAAATCCAGGAACCTCGTAGCATAGTGAATCTTATCTCTTTCTGAGCGCTATGTTACGGGGGACCTCGGAAAAATACTAACTTAACATGTTTTACAAATTTGATCGCTTGAGATCATTTTTACACATTTATTTTACAAACATTTCTTATTTTTTGTCGTATCTTGACAAACAAAAAATCTAGTTGTCAAGATACACATTCCTATAACTACTATGCATTTAAACTATGTAATTATCATTCATGTAAGCGCTCAAAATCTTTTCTAACTCTCAAATTTAAGCGACTACTATCACCAGTACTACCGACAAAATGAATATGCAACATCTTGTCGGAGGCTATAAACACATATCTGGCGCGGGTACAATCCCCCACCACTTTTTGACTCAAAGCCCAATGTCGGGTGCGAGTCATGCTTATTGAATATAAGCAGCCAAATAATAAAATAAAATTAGTTCATCTTTACCACCGAAACCAAGCGTTTTATTATCTACAAGTGACTCCTGCCCAACATCTGCCTCACCTCGCCAAGTCTTCTGCTCCAAGATCTTCTGGTGTTACCTCTTCAAGACAAGCCGGCCCTCCTCTGGAAAACCGCCAACACCAGAAGCGAGCAGAGACGACAGCACACCCAGTACCCAACATTCACCAAGCACTGGGTGCGGGAGGCAGATTTACCATCAATATCAACTACAATCATCATCATCGGCCGTAAAGGAGCATTCTCATCGGTTGAAGACACGGTTTGGACCCGGCGCCTAAATCTACAGTCTTGTGCGGACTCCCGTCCAGTACAAGTGGTCCTCCGAGCCGGATCCTCACACGCCTTCAACCAGGATGTCTCCAACTTTACGGTCGAGCCGGATCCAAGACGATGGATCCTCAACACCATCTGCAGATGCCCTGGACGCTGGGTCTCAGGCCACGGCTGTGGTTCACGTCACGCCTGACGTAACCCCCATGCCCACGCCCAGCACTACTCCTGACATGGCACCACCTGCAGATCATGACTCACCGCCCTCCATATCTCAAGAGGATGCGATGGAGTCATTGCGACAACAGCTTCGCAGTCAAACCGAGCACATTGAGAGACTCAAAGCAGCTCTTCAATCAGCTCCAACAGCAGCAGCCCCTGCCCCTCCTGGACCTTCGAAGCTCCCGGAGAGGTCACCACCAGCATGGACGCAGCCCGGCCAATCGAGCCCGGTGCCTCTGGTGGACCAGAGGTACGAGGAACCAGCAGCAGCAGCGCCTGCCCGATCTGGACCCGTACTCCTGGAAGGGTATCCTGCCCAAGGAGGACCCTGGCGCTTCCAAGGGTACAGCCCTGGATGGGTGCAGCCCGGCCAACCAAGCCCGGTGCCTCTGGTGGACCAGAGGTACACAGCAGCGGCGCAGCCAAGGCCAGCCGGTCCCCCGCCCTCGCCACCCTGGCCCAATGCAGGGTGGCCAAACATGATG